>CABHPQ010170979.1:0-29291 GCA_902168405.1 Peromyscus aztecus
CTTCTGAAATCTTTGATGGAGCTGAAGACTAGATAGTCATAGTTATAATTATTCTTAGCAGTGATAAAAGGGTAAATTAGATATAAAACTTTAGACTCACCAAGATACATTAGATAATTAAATGTTTTCTCTGATTTTGTCCAATACAAGTAGAGTAGATAATGTAACAATAATTCTTAATAACTTTTTATTGTATACAATTTTACTATGTTAAAGTTAAAACTTTCCTTTTTAATTAGACCAAAAGGGGGAAATGATGTGGAACAATCCTTTTCCACACTATGAATATGTATTACTCTCATCGGTTAATAAAAAGCTGGCAGGCCAGTAGCTGGGCAGGAAGTTACACAGGAAAACCAAACTGAGAATGATGGGAAGAAGGAGTGCAGAGTCAGAGAGATGTCAGCCAATCACCGGGCAAGCAGGACATGTAAAAATGAGGTAAAAAGCCATGAGCCACGTGGAAAAGCATAAATAGAATTATGGGTTAATTTAAGTGTAAGAAGTAAGGAGCTATGAGTCACTTGGCAGAGCATAAATAGAATTATGGGTTAATTTAAGTGTAAGAGCTAGTTAGTAATAAGCCTGAGCTACCAGTCAAGCATTTATAATTAATATAAGTATGTGAGTGAATTAATATAAGTGGCTGCAGGACAGGGAGGGACAGAGAAAAGCCTCCACCTACACACTTCATTGAAACTTGCCAGTTTTCAATATTCTAGCATTTGTTTGTTTGTCCGCCCTCCATTCCCCACATCTTTGATAATTTGAGAGTAAAATACTAACATTAGAATCCCTAAATAAAGGGATTCTTCTATATACCATGTACAACTATCAAAACTCAATAATTAACATTAAATTCTCCTATCTAATCCATAGACTCCAAAAAAGCTTCTACAGTTATCCTAATTTTTGTCAAGAGCACAGAGGTCTTTTTGCTCACAGATATGCACTAGGAGAACCTAGAATATTAAGTACACAGGCTTGTTTCTTCAATGGAAGGAATGAAAAACCCATTGTCCACCGAGAAGACTGGAGTAGACAATCTTTCTAGCCTGGTGACCTTTATGCAATCCAGCACGAGACCCTCCTCCAGACCCATTCTCCTACAATCTATAGAATCAATCTTTACTGAAAGTATCAAATGTACTTTACAAAGAGTTTCAATGTAGTCATGCTAGATCTATATTTAGCTTACTTTGTTCCTCAAACAGATTTAGGAATGCACTGTTGTGTTTGCGAAATTCAGTTAATCATCACAAGAACAGTTTTCATCAAACAGTGTTGTGTTTAAATAAGCCTACAACAAACCTATGGGGGTCAGACACTTAAAGTTTGACCAACACTGGCTACTGAGTTGTGTTGTGCCAAATTCATGTCTCTCTGCAGCCTGTGAAGGTCACAGAGACATACCCACCCACCCACTCCAAGCACAGTTTTATGGTAAATGATCCAAACTGAGGACAAGTATATTTAGTTGACATTTAGTAATATCTCAATTTGTTTTAACTCACCAAAACACATAAATGAGCCCAACTGCCCGTGGGGCACTGGATTAGAGTTGACCATTGTTTGAAGTGCTGTTTTAAAAGTATTTTTAAAAATTCTATGGTTAAGCCAGGCAGTGGTGGCACATGCTTTTAATCCGCAGAGGCAGGCGGATCTCTGAGTTTGTGGCCAGCCTGGGCTACAGAGTGAGTTCCAGGAAAGGCTCCAAAGCTACACAGAGAAACCCTATCTCAAAAAAAAAAAAAAAAAAAAAAAAAAAATTCTATGGCTAATAGGAAGCTCTTAGTATAGGCATTCCTTCTGATATTAATTCTGCTATACATAAGCATAATATAGGGATGGGGCTCTTTGATCCATCTAATCTGGAGCTACTGGACTCTTCTTTGGTGATCAGGCTGCTTGAACAAACAGCCAGACAGACTCACTCCCCCCCCCCTTTTTTTTTTAGAAAGTACCTGGACAACTGCAGCTGCAACACAGCTCCAGCTCCTAAAGCAGTGGTTCTCAACCTTCCTAAGGCCACGACCCTTTAATACAGTTCCTCATGCTGTAGTGATCCCAACCATAACATTTTTTTTTTTTCCGAGACAGGGTTTCTCTGCATAGCTTTGCACCTTTCCTGGAACTCACTCTGTAGCCCAGGCTGGCCTCGAACTCACAGAGATCCACCTGCCTCCCGCTCCTGAGTGCTGGGATTAAAGGCGTGCGCCACCACCGCCAGGCAGTCATTATTTTTGTTACTACTTCATAACTATAATTTTGCTGCTGTTATGAATCATAATGTAAATATATTTTCTGATGGTCTTAGGTGACCCCAAGTGTAAGGGTCATTCAACCTCCAAAGGGTTCATGACCCACAAGTTGAGAAACGGTGTCCTAAAGGTGTGGTCTCTGACGTTACCATTTCAGTTTACACTGGATTTTCTGTCACTACAAGTCACAGAAAACTCTAGATGACACTGCAGCCTTTGATTCTAGCCAGAGGGGCAGTATTTTGTCTAGTGGTGTAGCACAGAGACCATTGTGACAGGAACAAAAGGGAGCAGTGCACTGACTGGTGTAAATCAATCCTACAGTTACATGGAGGCCTACTGTAATTACTGTAAATTCCCCGTTTCTGACTATATATGCAGGCTATGTGGCACATCTGATGAGCTGGATGCGAGACACTTCTTTGGGCAACTCTCCCTAGGTCACAACATTAGGTTCCCTAAAACTCCGGCTTGTCTTGCTAACTCTCTCTGCTAGCTAGTAATAGATAAGAAGGAGCAGTAGTGACAACAGAATAGACTACTCTCACAAATGCAAAAGGCTGAACCATGATACCTAAGTAAGGCAAAACCAAAAGCAGAACTTCAAAAAGCACATGACAGTGGCACATCCAGCAAAGACTCTATTGCCATCCTCATGGTTTATTGGTGGGAGAGAAGGAGCCACAGAAACTTTAAGGTCCTGATAGTGACAAATGTGCAGTCTGATGAATGGTAACAGAGCTGCAGCAGCTGAATAGAGACAAAACCAACTGCAGCTGCTGCCACACTAACAGCAGCAGCAATAGCCCTTAATAATAACTCAGTAAAGCTGGGTTCTGAAAGATTTCTCACTACATTTTTTAATTTAAAAAGCATTTTTGGCCGGGCAGCACTGGCGCACGCCTTTAATCCCAGCACTCGGGAGGCAGAGCCAGGTGGATCTCTGTTAGTTCAAGGCCACTCTGGTCTACAGAGTGAGATCCAGGACAGGAATCAAAACTACACGGAGAAACCCTGTCTCGAAAAAAAAACAAAACAAAACAAAAGCATTTTTGTAAGATAGCACATAAATAACTTATCAAACTTGTGTTTGTGTCCAATCTCCTGAGCTCAATGATGAGCTCTTTACTACAGCTGACAGTTAACCATCCCCAATGTTTAAGATTTTACTTAGTATGTATCTGTGTAAAGTACATATGGAGGTCAGAGGGCAACTTGCAGGACTTGGTTCTCTCTTTCCACCATGTGGATCCTAGATTTTGAACTCAAGAGCTCAGCTTGGCAATAACAAGTGCCTTTACCCACTGAACCACCTTATGAGCCCATCCACAACAACTTTTAACATATTGTTTTGAAAGGTTTAAATTTTTTTTACTTTATGAGAATTCTTTCTTTAAAAACATACACATAGACAAGTGAGTAAATTAAAAATGTCTACATGTTGTCCTTACTTAGAGGAGTCTGTGAATAGATTAAGGTAAGATACAATAAAATAAAAAAGCATTTTTACTGCTATTTTAAATTTTACATTCACCCCTAAAAAATTAAGATTCCAGAAACATTTCTGTGACCATTTCAGTTACTAAAATTACTTGAAGAACTCAATATACAGATTATAAGTTATGCAGATTTTCTCACGAAATATTTTTATTCACCATACAATTATTAATATTATGTACCAAAGAAATGAAAAAAGTTGATTAACTACCTATCACCACAAATGGCTTTTAAACCAAGAACTCCCTTAAGATGTACTTTTTTGATAGCCTATTAAGATTTTGCCCATCTCAACAGTTTCAAGTGTGCACACAGAAGAGTTCTGAGATAGACACTAAGAATCAGATACAGACAGATACATATGGAATATTATTTTAACTAGGCAAAGATGTGTTATATTTGTTTATGTTGCAGAATATTACTTTAATTACCTGAAGGCTTCTTATATTTGTTTGTGCTGCCTCTGTTAACCATGCAAAGATGTGTTGTATTTGTTTATGCTGCATTTGTTTAAATAGGTAAAAATGTGATGCATTTGCTTCACCTTGCCTGCCTAAGGCACCTGATTGGTTTATGAAAAAGCTGACTGGCCAATAGCTAGGCAAGAAAGGGAAAGGTGGGGCTGGTGGGCAGAGAGAATAAGCAGGAGCAGATATTTAGGCTCACGAGAGGAACAAAGAGAACAAGGAAGAAAGAGAGGAACATGCCTGGAGCTAGAAGCCAGGCAGCTGCCTACCAGTGAAGGAAGTAGAAAAGTAAGATAGATGATTGATAGACAGATAGATGGATGGATGGATGATAGCTAGATAGACAGACAGACAGATAGATAAAGGTAAAAAGCCCCGAGGCAAACATAGATAAAGGGAAACAGCTTAAGTTATAAGAGCTAGCAAAAAACAAGCATAAGATAAGACCAATCATTCATAACTAATAATAATCTCCATGTCATGATTTGGGAGCTGGTTGGTGGCCCAAAAAGAGAAAGCCTGGTACAGGTATACACCAAAACCCAAGCATCACACCTCTCTGCTTCCTGTGATAGGATACAAGGCAAACAGCCACCTCATGAAATTGATTGAGGTCATGCCTCCTCACTCCCTTCCAACTATGAACCATAAAGAACCAACAATTCCTGCCCCAGGAAACTTTTGTCAAGCATTTGGTCAAAGCAACAAGAAATATAATTAATACATGGGTAAAAAATAAACTCTTGTACTTCATATTCCATAAATAACATAAGAGAAATATCCACAATTCACAGGGCTAGTAATACAGAGAGATACATAATATCTTTATCCTTACTCCCTATTCACCGATTTTATATAAATTCTGAGTGTGAAAATAGTTGCTATCCAATTACAACTAATGTATGTTGACATATTTTGGGGTAGCTTAACACAAAATCATTACATATATATATACATATGTATATATATGTATATATATATATAAAGATACAGAAAAAATACACAGTTGCAAATTTTAATGAGTATGTAAACTATTCCTACATAATGGCAAATGTTTGTAATCCCAAGCATTTGAAGGCATCAGGATCATGAGTTTAAGGAAACTCATGCTGCAAAGGAAAACTGTATGTTATCTGCATGTAGTTATATATAGCTACATATATGACAAAAGAAATCAAACTTTAATATATTTACTTTCTATTGAAATTTGTTTTCAAATGAGTTCTAGAAGGGCTTCTAAAGAGGGGAAGATTAACAATAGTAATCAAGAAAATGTTCACAGAAGAATAAGCTGCATGGTGGTACTTCAATGATTTATAAATTAGTCTATTAGTATTATGAAGAATGGCATAACTATAATTTCAAAAGATGTTTCAAGAAAGACAAAAAATTAAACAAAAAAAACTCATAGAGAGACTAATCTGATGGCACTCATCTGCAAGTCCAGCACTGAGGAGGCTGAAGTGGAGGGCTGCTGCTAATTTGAGGCCAGCATGAAATGAATAGCAAAATCCTATCTTGAAACAAAAGCAAAATCCTACCTTGAAATTGATAAGTACAACTGGTTAAAATCAGAAAAAACACAATAAAATATTAGAATGCAAGGCCATTGCTTGATTTTGGACAGAGAAAAACAAGATCATTCTGATAGCATTATCAAAAGTAGAACAAAAGGGTAAAAGATAGGTAGAAAAGTAACAGTGAATATTCCAATAAAATGAGACATAAGAAATTATGGAATAGAACATTACAAAATAAATATACAATTTCAATATAAAATAATTTTAAATAAGAGTATCACATGACTTATAAGGTACAATTTTTATTAATAAAATCATATTAGTCTGTTAATATTTATCACTCTGCCTTCATCACCCCATGGATATAAATGTTTATGAATAATATTTTTAAATTTACATTTCCTACTAGCCTATGCCAATAATAAAATTCAATAATGTTGAAAATATATGAACAAGACATATAAGTGAGGTCAGACTTATATTATTTTCTAGATTTTCATAATCACACCATGTGGTAGTTCAAATGTAACTGGCTCCCATAAGCTCATAGAGAATGGCATTATTAGGAGGTATGGCCTTGTTGGAGTAGGTGTAGCCTTGTTGGAGGAAGTGTCACTGTGGGGGTGGGCTTTGAGGTCTCTTTTGCTCAAACTTCTCTCATTGTGACTTTCAGACAATTTCTGTTGCCTGTAAAATGTAGGACTCTAAGGTACTTCTCCAGCACCATGTCTGCCTGCATGCCATCAGGATGCCCACCATGATGATAATGGACTGAACCTCTGAAACTGTAAGCCGTCACCTTAGTTTTCCTTTATAACAGTTGTTGCGGTTATGGTATCTTTTCACAGCAAAAGAAACTCTAACTAAGACACACCATGACCTTCATTTCAAAGATGTACACAGTAAATAAAGTATTAGAAGTAAACTGGTGGCCAGGTGTGGTGGCACATGCCTTTAATCTCAGCACTTAGGAAGCAGAGGCAGGTGGGTCTCTATGAGTTCAAGGCTAGCTTTGTCTACATAGTGAGTTCTGTGGTGATATATTGGGTACCCTAATAAAATTTGCCTGAAGATCAGAGAACAGAACAAGCCACTAGATTAAACAGGCCAGGCAGTGGTGGCACATACCTTTAATCCTAGCACTCAGGAGGCAGAGCTCTGTCTGGATCTCTGTGAGTTCAAAGCCATCATGGACTACAAGAGATTGACTCAGACTAGGAGAGAAAACAGAGTCAGGCAGTGTGGCACACACCTTTAATCCTAGTACTGGCTGGGCGAAGTAAAGTATATAAAGCGTGAGGAGACACCAACTAAAGATTTTTCGGTGGAAGCGTCCTTTCTGCTAGAGGTTTTTTCAACTGGAGGACTCAGAGGAGTTAGAGGATTCATGGAATTGGTGAGGTGAAAAGCAGCTGTGGTTTGTTCCTTTGTCTCTCTGATCTTTCAGCAAAATTTATTAGGGCACACAATATATCACCACAGAGTTCCTGGTTAGCCAGGGCTCTCTAAGAGAGACCCTGTCTCAAAAAACCAAACCCCAAAACAAACAAAACAAAAGTAAATCGGCATCATGCCTGCAACTTAATCTAAAACAGTTCAAAAATAACAAAAGGAATACCATGGGTCTTATATATATATTGTAAAAATGATTGATATGCACTAAATATGTATTTTCATAGGTGTGCATATATTAAATATGTACAAATGCAGGAGACAGTATCATGAAGCAAATGTAGTAAAACTGATAACATCTGGTCAATCTACATGATGGTATCATGGAAATTTCTTGTAAAATTCTTAGAATCTTCAGTGTCTGAAATTATTTCAAAATAGAAATATTTTAAATATTAAGGAGGGAAGGCTGAGGTAATAGCTAAATATTAATTCAATAAGCATTTATTGAGCAGCTCCTAAAGATAAAATTCTAGTCAACATGAGTAATATTTGACTGCCTGAACCTGTACTGAACACACAAGACACACAAAGACAGAGCTATCTTTTCCTTCCATTATTCACTAACAAAACAGTATGATATCTATCTACATATCAGTTACACTATACTATGTTTTTTTGATCTGTGAGTCTGACTAAATATTCAGGAGGATATATGCAAAACTGTACCACTTCATAAGAAAAAGAGTTAAGCATTTAGGGATCTACTATGCCTGGAGCATATTAAAACAGGTCTCTCCTGGAGATACTAAGGGATGACTATACCATGTTAGATAGCAATAACATAAAGGAAACAGAAAAATGTACACAAACACATACACATGAGGAGGATCTATAATGGTAAATTTCATCCTTAGGGAAGGTATCAATGAAAAAGAATGACATGAGCAGTAATTGAAATAAAGAAGAGTGGAAGCTATGTAGATATTGGATACAAAACATAACCAACAAAACTCAGGGAACATTCTGAAACAGCACCCAGAAATAAGAAACAAGCCTCATAAATGTGATAAAAGCATAGTAATGACAGTTTGCAGTTTAAAAGCAATGATAAAAATTTGCAAAATTATTTTTTATAGATTTGCTAAGGGACTGCATACTATCTGAAGAAGCAAACTAAGGGTGGTGATTCTTATTCCCTGGGCAACTAACTACAGAGAAAACTTTACTCTGCACAAAGTGGTAAGCAGGAGATAAGCTCTGGAATTTCATTTTTGAAAAATCTATGGTCTACAAAAAAATTAAATAAAGAACTGCATAGGCATCTGGATATGAATCTGTACTCCAAGGGAAAAGCTGAGGTATATTTCCCTGAGACAAACATCCGAGGAATGTCAGCCTAAGTCCTAAGACTGCATACAGATCACCAAGAGAATGATGGCTATTGTAAGATATGATGATATATCAGTCAAATCACAATGTTATAATCATTACACCATATCATGTGTCTGTTTAGAGATTACAGGAATTTTATTGCCTTTCAGATACCACAAAAGAATGTGGCAGCTGTGATTTGAGAAAGCCTGTTAGTATCGTTTTCCAATATCATATACTTACTTAACACATACTAAACTTAATCTTTTTTGTTTTTGTTTTTTGAGACAGGGTTTCTCTGTGTAGCTTTGCGCCTTTTCCTGGAACTCATTCTGTAGCCCAGGCTGGCCTCAAACTCACAGAGATCCACCTACCTCTGCCTACCAAGGGCTGGGATTGGGATTAAAGGCGTGCTCCTCCTCCTCCTCCTCCTCCTCCTCCTCCTCCTCCTCCTCCTCCTCCACCACCACCACCACCACCACCACCACCACCACCACCACCACCACCCGGCTTAAACTTAATCTTAAACATGTACTAAAAATACAATTATTTCGAAACATTTTAATTTTCATCATTGTGTTGATTGTAGTGACATTTGCTATTGATACTGTTATTATTTTAGGGTACTATGAACTACAAGCATACAAGGTGACAAAGTATATACTTTGTGTGCTCTGACAGCTCCAATGACTACACATCATCCTTTGTATTCTCTTTAAACTTCCATATTTCCTGAGCTGCAGTAACACTGAAATTGAGTCCCCTAACAACCTTACACTAACCTCTCAGTGTTTAAGAGGCCCAAGTCCCTTATTTAAAATCAAAGTTTGTTTTTCTTTATAGATGGCATGGAGTTGTATCTTTTTCTTTCTTTCCCTTTTTTCCCCTTCCCTTCTTTTTTTTTTAAAGGCAAGGTTTCCCTGTACAGGTACGGTTGGTCTGTAACTCACTATATAAACCAGGTTGGACTTGAACTCTGAGATCTGCCTCCTAGGTGCTTAAAGGTGTTCACCATCTCACCCCAATTAAAAGTTCTAAATGATTGTGTATGATAAAAGATATGTCCAAAGCTGAGAAAGGCAAAAAGACCTCTCGTACCAAAGAATTTAATCAAGTCTGGATGCAAAGAATATGTTCTTGAGGAAGTTCAAAGTGCTGCTGAAGTAAACATACAAATAAAAAAAAGTAAAATGGCATTGATGGTGGTATGGAGAAAGTTTCAGTGGCTGAGACAAACTAAAGCAGCTACAACGGTCTATTATTGCAAAGCCTGATCCATAAAGCCCCATCTCTCTGCAAATGCCAGGAGTAAGGAGCAGTAAAACAGTTTGACTCTAACAGACTAGTTAAGGAGCTTTAGGGAAAGGTGTCAATTACAGGCTGGGGAGATCTTTCAGTTTGTAAAATGCTTGCCTGGTGAACATGAAGACATGAGTTTGAGCCTAAGAACTTCTGTTATAAAAATACATAACAAAATATTAAAAGGTAAGGGTGATCGTGTGAGCTTGTCTCAGGACTAGGGGTATGGGGATGGGAAGACCACTGGGGTTTGCTGGCCATCCATCCAGCTTAATCAACAGGTTCTAGGGCAAGTCACAGACACTGTCTCAAAAACCAAAGTCACCTGAGGAACCACATCTGACCTCAAGCCTTCACTTTAAGTGTGAACACATATGTACCTGCACACACATGTGAATCCATCCCCCACACAAGCATACAAGTATGTATGTGCGTGTGTGTGCGCGTGTGCCTGCATGCATGCAGGCACACGCGCGCACACACACACACACACACACACACACACACACACACGATGTCATCCCACAACAGAAAAGCAAAACACCAAAGTGGTACTAATGAGAAACTTCATAAGTTATCTGAAGATAGTTACACTAAACAATAGATTTTTTCATTTTTCCATTTTTATTTGTGTGTATGCATTCGTGTTCTATGGGGGGGGGGGTGGCATAGGCATGTGCAGGCCCATTAGTCTGTGTATGCATTGAGGCCTGAGATTTTGGGAATCATGCAAGTGAGAAGACACACAACTATCCTCCAAGCCTCAGGGCAACCCAATTCCAGTCAGAATACCCCAGCCTCCCTGAACAACATTCCTGTGAAACAGCAACCCCATTCCCTGTGGCTAACAATTTCAATTCCCCAAAGTTAATTTCCTGAAGTCAACAGGACTCATACCATTCCTGAACATTCTCATTTAACCAGTAACACTACTGAACTGAAATGAGATTTGGGTTCCTTCCCAGCATAACAGCCCTAACCTGTAAAAGAAGTTCATTCCTTCACCTTCTCAGCTGACAGCCTTACTCAGATTTACTCTGAAATAAACCTGTTCCTACCAAGCAGCCATTTCTTTCTTTTCACGTTAAAATCCTGAATTCCTCTTCTACCTTATTCACTGAAGCAGGATCTCTCTCAACCAAACATAGAACTTGCAGGTATGGCTATAGTCAGCTTGCTGCTGGGGATACATCTATCTACCTCTGTTTTCTGGAACTGAAATTACAAACACGCTTCCAAGCCTACCTGGTATTAACATACTTTGAGAAAACAACTCCCAGTCCTAATGCTTTTGTGTCAACTGCTTTAACCAGTGAACCAACCCTCAGTCAATAAATAATGAATTTGTATTTTAGATTAAACAGATTCATACAGGAACAAGATGCTATCTATATCTTTCATAGCTAGAGAGGATGTCTGCATTCAAAGGTTAAAGGAAAGATTGACTGTCTTGTTAAGGACTGATACAAATGATGACTTTAAGCTGAAGTCAATGCACAATTACCATTCTGAAAATCTTGAGGCCCCTAAAATTATACTCAATTGAGTCTGCATGTGTTCTATAAATAGAGCAATGCCAGAATGACAGCATATCTGTTTACAATCTGGTTTACTGAGTATTTTGTGTCCCCGGTTCAGATCTACTGTTCAGGGGGCAGTGAAAGATTCCTTCCAAATTAGTACTGCTTGTTGACAATTAACTGTTCATCTTAAAGCTATGAAGGAGATATATAATGAGATTAATTTCAGGCCTGTTAAAGTAACATTCATTTGGCAACCTATGAGACAGGAAATATTTTAGCTTTTGAACCTTTCAATTTAAGAAATACTGAGGCAAAACTACCACGGACAGTAATCCTGCTGACAGATCTAGACAAGTACACTGAAAACCTTCACATTGTAAAGAAAATTTGTCATTTATGTTTGGAAATCAGAGTATCAGGATAAGCTGAATTATTAAATTACATGAAACCAGTTGTCAATAACGACTTTGGGGCCTTAAAGACTATAATGGGGAAAATATAACATATGAGGCAGAAATAATAAGTAGAATCAGAAATAGGGCACATATGGTATAAATAACTAGCAAAGTCTAAAAGTTTGAATTACTATAATCCCACAACAAAACATTAATGGATGATGGCTTGCTTCTTAAAGATAAGCAAAGAAAGATGTTTCTAGAGATGGAATCAACTCTGAGTGAAGGTGCTACAAACTGGGAAAGCAAAATATTCAGCAGGTAAAGGCACCTGTAGAACAGGCTTGGTAACCTGAGTATAATTCCAAGAACCCATATAAAGGTAGAAGGACAGAACTGACTCCACAAGGTTTTCCTCTAATTTCTATATATTTGTCATGGCCACACCCATCACACACCTACACTGACACCCACCCACATATACCACAAACATGTAAGCTGTGAACAAGGAACGATAATATTGGGGAAAATTATGAAAAACTGAACTTTAAAAAATACAGAGAAGTCATTCATAACATAGTTAATGGATGTGACAAACATCTTTGTCAATTTAAGAAATTACAGAAGGCACTCACTCAGTTAGCAGCTGCTACCCTAATTAGTCAGTAGCCAGCAACACAGAACCAAAGACCTCCTCAATTAAAAACAATCACCAAAGACTCAAGTGATAATTGAGGTATGGACATGTTTAATTACATTATTACACAGTGTAAACATAATGTTTCTAATGTATCTGGAAATAAAAAATTTGTGTAACTCACTTGAGTGGATGACTCATTTTATTGCAAGTCGTATAAAAGAACCCACTAAAACTATGAATGTGGCTATAATTATTAACAAAGAAATAATAATAAATTAAGTAGGACAATTGCAAAAGTAAAATATCCTAATGAAATCGAAAAATAGCATATTATAAAAACTATTATGATAAGCTTCCTAAAATGACACCTAAGAATTTGCTAACAATGTTACTCCTTGTGATATTGTGTTCCCCAATATATTGTGCATCCTAATAAACTTATCTGGGGTCAGAGAACAGAACAGCCACTAGATATAGAGGCCAGAAAATTGTGGCACACACACCTTTAATCCTAGCATTCCAAAGGCAGAGATTCATCTGGATCTCTGTGAGTTCAAGGCCACACTGGAAACAGCCAGGCATGGTGAATCACACCTTTAATCCCAGGAAGATGGTAGAAAGGAGAAAGGTATATAAGGTGTGAAGACCAGAAACTAGAAGCTTTTGGCTGGTTAAGCTTTTAGGCTTTTGAGCAGCAGTTCAGCTGAGATCCATTTGGATGAGAACTCAGAGGCTTCTAGTCTGAGGAAACAGGATCAGCTGAGGAACTGGCGAGGTGAGGAAGCTGTGGCCTGTTCTGCTTCTCTGATCTTCCAGCGTTCATCCCAAATACCTGGCTCTAGGTTTGATTTTATTAGTAAGACCTTTTAAGATTCCTGCTACAACTTCTAACAAAAAGTACTTGTACTAATTATATGCTTTCAAAAAGTTGGATAAATTTCTGGAAACATAAGACACACCAAAATCAAATAATAGAGAAATAAAAACTTCAAGAGACCAGTAACAACTAATATGACTGAATGTAAGCATGGTGGCACAAGCCTGTAACTGCAGTACTTAGAAGATGGAAGCAGCAAGATCAGGAGTTCAAAATCATCAGCAACTACACAGTAAGGTCAAGACCAGCCTAAACTACATGAGAACTTGTTCCCAAAAAGAAAGGAAAGCAAAATAATAAAAAACTAATTGAATGTATCATACCAGGTGGTGGTGGTACACGCCTTTAATCTCAGCACTCGGGAGGCAGAGGCAGATGAATCTCTGAGTAAAAGACCAGCTTGGTCTACAGAGCAAGTTTTAGGGCAATCAGGTATACACAGAGAAACCCAGGATAAAAACAAAACAAAACAAAAATAATAAACAACTTATTTAAAAAAAAAAAAGATTGGGGTTGGGGATTTAACTCAGTGGTAGAGTGCTTGCCTATCAAGCACAAGGCCCTGGGTTCGGTCCTCAGCTCCGGGAAATTAAAAGACAAACCCAAACCCAAATAATTAGACTATGTCAAAAATAAGAAAAATCTCTCAACAAAGAAAAAGTCCAGGGCCATATGGCTTTACTGGTGAATATTTAAAGAGAAATAATGCTAATTCTGCTCAAATTACTCCGAAGAACTGAAATGGACACAATCCTAAAATTCATTGTATGACATTAACATTACTCTTATACCACAATAAAACAGTTTTAAAAGGAAGAGGAAGAGAAAGCTGAAAAAGATGATGATGACTATAACCCAATATTTCTGACAAATAAAGAAGCAAAAATTCCAAATATATACTAAAAAATTGAATCCAATGACATAGAAAAAATATTACTTCACAGGATCAAGCAAGATATATGGTAATTCGTAAACTTGACACATGATATCAAGAAAACACAGGACAAAAACCACAGAACCATTTCAATAGTTAGATACAAAAATCATTTGATAAAATTAAAGATTTCCTGATAAAAATTCTCAACAAATTACTTATAGAAAAAATGTCCCTAACTATAAATAAAGGCCGCATTAAGACAAACAAACAGCTAATACCATACTGAATGGGAAAAAGTTTAAAGCATTTTCTCTAAATCTAGCATAAGACAAGGATTGTTCAACACAATACTATAAGTCCTAATCAGAGCAACCAAGAAAGAAATAAAAATGATCAAAATTTAAAAAAAGAAATCAGTTTAATCACTAGCAAGTAATATAATCATATATATAAAGCAAAAAAACTAAGAATTATACCAAAAACCTGATAGGATTAGCAAAACTCAGGAAAGAGACAGGACACTGTAAATACAAATCAACATATAAAATTATAACTAAATCAGAAATTAGTATACAAAATCCAGCAACATTCACATATACTAAGAAAGAATGGTGTGGAAAAAAAAAACCTCAAGTAGCAAGGAATGTTATTACATGTTTGTTATTCCAGCACTTGGGAGGCAGAGGGAGAAGATTCAAGAGCTCCAGACCTGCCTAGGTTTCATGACACTGTCTCACAAACATAAGGATCTGGAAAGATAGCTTCACTGGTAAGATACCTGCCATGCAAACATGAGGAGAGTTTAGGTGCCCGGCCCTCTAGGAAAAAGTTAGGTATAACGCACAAGTGCCTGTAGCCGCAGTGCTAGGAAGGTACATAAAGGAAGAACTCTGAAGCTCACTGGTCAACCAACTTAGCTTCAGGATTCACTGCAGGGCCCTGTCTCAAAAAATAAAGATGAAAAACAAAGGAAAGATACCCAACTTCAACCTCTGGACTTCACATTCATTCATCCCCCCCCCCCCCCCCCCCGCAACTCTACAAATGTATCTGCATTTGTAGACCAAGTACACACACCAAACACAAAAGCACAACATATCATGCACACACAAAATTTTTAAAG
This sequence comes from Peromyscus aztecus, assembly GCA_902168405.1. Taxonomy (NCBI): domain Eukaryota; kingdom Metazoa; phylum Chordata; class Mammalia; order Rodentia; family Cricetidae; genus Peromyscus; species Peromyscus aztecus. The sequence goes on from CABHPQ010170979.1 coordinate 15,246, forward strand.
TAAAAATAATCAGGTAAAAATTCAAGAAAGCAATCATAATGACTAATACAAGTGCATTTGCCACTCTGGAGGAGGTGAGACTTGAGAAATGGAGCTGATAAATGAGGCAGACTAAAGTCTCATGCAATAGCTAACTTTATTCAGAGCATCAGACAGTTTATACTCAGAGGGTTAAGAAGAGTCACATGAATGCAGTGTACAATTGCAAGGACAAGCTACATGTAGTAAAAAAAAAAAACAACAAACATTACTTTTCTTCCAAAGAGACATATGAATAACAAAAACTGAAGTAAACTCACTTTTTTAAAATATCTTATTCTTATTTTGTGTTCATTGGTGTTTCACTTGCGTGTGTGTCTGTGTGAGAGTGTCAGAAGACCAGGAACTGGAATTACAGACAGATGTGAGCTGCCATGTGGGTGCTGGGAATTGAACCCAAGTCCTCTGGAACAACAGTCACTGCTCTCAACCACTGAGCCATCTCTCCAGCCCCAGTAAACTCACTCTTATCTGCTATACCTGGGAGAAGTGTAAAAATACATTCCAAGAACAATTCTGTGTTCTGAAGAAACTGAGGTCATAAGGCTCTTGTCTTTTTTTTTGTTGTTGTTGTTGTTGGAAATTTCTCACAATCACTCAGAATTTTCCTCACAGGACTCCATTCTTGGACCATATTCCAACACACATAGTATGGACCCAGCAGCCTATAGAAATTTCTTCCAAATTGACCATACATTAGGACACAAAGAATGACTCAACATATACAAAAATTGAAATCCTGTCATGAATTCTATTTTACTACAATGGAATAAAGCTGGATTTCAAGAGCAACAGAAACTACAGAAAGGACGCAAACTCACTAGAACTAAACAAGATGCTACTAAATGACAACGGGGTCAAGGATGAAGTCAAGAAAAAATTTAAAGGTTCTAGAATAGTAAAAATGAAAACACAAAATACTAAAAACTTTAAGACAGAATGAAGGCAATCCTAAGAAGAAAGTTCATAGCACAAAATACATTAAAAAAATTTTTTTGAGATCTCAAATAAATGAGAGATGATCAAAATAAGGTCTGAAATAAATAAAATAGAAACAAAAAATACAAAGAACCAATTAACAAAGACTTTGTTCACTGAAAAGATTAAGCAGAATAACAAAACTTTAACCAAAAGAGAGGATCCAAATTAGTAAAATTAGATTAAAAGGGAGACATTACAACAGACATTGAGAAAATTCATAGAATCCTAACCACATATTTTGAAAATCTATATTCCAGAAAACTAGAAAATCCAAAAGAAATGAAAAAAATCTCTGGATGCATAGCTTAGCAAAGCTAAATCAAGATGAAATAAACACTTTAAATAGACCCATAACATCCAAGGAAATAGAAACTGCAATTAAAAATTTTCCAACTTAAAAAAGCCAGAGGACTCTTGGATTCAGATAAGAATTCTACAAGACCTTCAAAGAAGAACCTAAATACTCTTCAATTTATTCCACAAAATAAAAAGTGAAGGAACATTCCCAAATTCTTTTTAAAGAGCCAGTATCACCCCTGGTGGTACTAAAACCAGACAAAGACTCAATAACAAAGATAATAGGTCAATATTTCTAATAAATAAACATAGATTCAAAAATGATTTTGATTTAATCACTCCATATTGTGTATATGCAGTAAACACACTTTTGGGCTCAGTGGAAAATACTCTTGCCAAGAAGGTGTGAGGACCAGAATCTGATCCCCAGAACCCATGCAATAGTAAGTAGGTGGCTGTCTCTAATTCCAACCTCAGAAAGCTGAGATAACAGGCTGACTAGCGTGTGTGTGTGTCACACACACACAAGCTCTGGGTTCAAGTGAAAGACTAGGCCTCAATGAATACAGTGGAAGATTCTCGATGTGAATTTCAGGCACACATGTACCACACAGATACACATGTACAAACAAGCACCAACATACAAATAAACATGTTCATTCACACAATATACACACATCACACCCACATACAAAAGGAAAGTGCCACATTTTATCCCCATAAACATGTAAGGTTATTATATACCAATTAATGTTTTCAAAAAGAAATAAAATGGGCTGGCAAGACGTCTCAGAAGGTAAAAACAAAACAAACAAACAAACAAAACTTTCTTTTAAGCCTGACCTCTGAATTTCATTCCTGGAACTCAGACAGTAGGAGAGAACTGACTACTGTAAATTGACCTCTGACCTCCACAGACATGCTTATATGCATACATAAAAGAGCACACCCATGTGCGTGCACACACACCTACACACAAATTTTTAAAAAAATTAAACAAAAAACCACCAGAAATAATGGAAAATGTAATGAATAAAATAGTTTTTAAAAAGTGTATCAACCAAAATTTGAGACCACTCAAAACAGGGATGGTTAATAGATAATGTCTTATCATTCTTGAAAATAAATTATCTTTGATATAATTCAAATAGCATCATTCAAACGACCACAGAATAAATCTGAATTATTTGCCTACGAGATTGGATAGTAGCAGTTCCATAAAAACCTCAGTCATATATGGCACAAAAGAATTAATCATTTAGATATACAAAACTTTTAAATTACAAAAAGCATACTGCAGAGGCTTAGCTGTATACACATCAAAATTAAAATACTGCACAATAATTATCTTGAAGGAAAATGATACAAGCAGTCTTTAATCTGAAACTTTTTCATTGGAGAACAAATTTCCATGAATTCCCCCAGAGAAGCAAGGCAACCTGTCTGTATTCTCGAAATATTCACGGGGTAGCATGCATGAGAAACAAACAATCTCACACTAATTATGAGGTTCTTTCACTCTTCTCAAAATGTTTGTATAAGGAAAGCTATAGGAACGAACACTTCTTCAAATGAACAAGAATTAGAACGATTACAGTGCATGTCTTTCTCCACAATTTTTGCCATTTAAATAAAGGTCATACAGTTACAAAGTATACAGCAAGTAGAAGCAAGGCCACAGTCAAATGAAAGACACCTTCTCCAATGTTTTGTTATAAGGTCGGCCCTAAAATAATAATTCTGGTAAAAGAGATATAACAACTACATTTAAAAAGTCATGTTCACTAACTCACTAAGAAAGACTTACCTATCTTCCTATATATACAAGTGATTAAACACTGTGGTGCTGCTTTGAATAAGAATGGCCTTCATGGGCTCAATATATTGGAATGCTTAGTCATCACAGAATGGCACTAGAGAAGGATTAAGAGGTATAGCCTTGTTTGGAGTAGGTCTGGCCTTACTGGAAGAAGTTTGTCACTGGAGGAAGGGTTTGAGTTTTCAAAGGTCCAGGCAAGGCCCAGTGGTCTCTCTTCTCGGGTTGCCTGGAAATCAGGATGTGGAACTCTCAGCTATGTCTCCAGCACCATGTCTGCCTATGTGCCACCACACTTGCCACCAGAATGATAATGGACCAAACTTCGGAACTAAGCCAGCCCCAATTAAATGCTTTCTTTTCTATGAGTTGCCTTGGTCATGGTCTCTCTTCACAGCAATAGAACACTGACTAAGACAAACATCATAACCACAAATTATAATGGGTGGATTCTATTTGCATTATGAGTATACTCAACACACTGTATTTCTAAAATTTATACCAGCTATGAAATGATTATAAACTGTAAAATTACTTGAGGATAATATTATCTTAAGAGTGCTGATACTAAGTGAGGGAGATTCCTTATGTGTTTGCTTTTGTAATTATGATATTTTATATTTTTGTTTTCACTTATTACAAGCTGTAAGTTGATTCCTAAGGCTAGTCATAAAAACCCTAATTTTTCTCACTTTGCTCTCTTGGACCTAGCAAATAAAGAAAAATTTAAAAAGTGTATTACCCATCTTGCCCAAAAGAATCTCCTAAGATCCTCCTCTTACCACAGAATGTTCTTGCTCCATCCGCTGGAGAGAGGAATGACATACAAAGTAAGGACAAGAAGAATGCTAATGCGTACAAGTCTTGCTGAGTTTCCCCATTCGATCTAAAGACACTATGTATGTGAGGGCGTTTCCACAATATGCCAAAAGAACAGGGTTCAAAGGGATTCTATACAGCTGAATAGGATGAAGTTCCTGGAGGATGACACAAATTAATTGGGACTGAATGTCTTTAACCCTTCTCCCATACTTTGCCCCATCTATTTCTCTCTTTAGCGGCAATACTGATAACAGACTGTTAAAATAGTTTCCCTAAATTCTGTGAGGTATTCAACTAAATTTATCAAATCCAAGGGGTAGGTTGGGAGAATCTCATACATGCAGTTGGTCAAACGCATGGGGAAAACAAACAGGGAGGACTTGAGAAGGTCAATCCAGCGGGGGTGGGGAGACGGAGATAAAAATATTGGAGACTGAGAACTAAACACTGACATCGGACACCATCACAAAAGTAAAGCACCTTACACAACACCTAGATGGTAATTAATGCTACACAGTGATGGCTTGTTTTTGGTGGGGAGAAAGCCTCATCACATCTTTTGATAATAAAAAAAAAAAAGCTTTCTATGCTGTTTGTGAAATGAGAAGATAGGACAGTTGGTTTGAATACAAAGACACACCAACTGAAATGGTTGCAGAAGGAATAATGTCTAGATTGACCTTATAAAATATCATAGGTGGAGAAATGAAACAAAACTAGTCATACTGGATAATTTTTGAAGCTCAGTAATGAAAATATAGGAAAGCTTATTCTAAGATGTCTTCTATAAAGAAATCTAGGATTTTTCATGAGATCTTTCATAAGAAGAAAAACATTAGTACAATAGCAAATCAGATCATAGATGAATGAGAACAGTAAACCTTAACATCTTGATATAGTGTTACTATCTTTCAAAGTTTATTATGCTTAAATAGTAACTGAAACTCATAGAATTTATAAAGATACCCCTCAAAGTAAGGTCACCTTGAAATTTTCTAAACTTTCAACTCATGAATCATTAAGACTGTTTATTAAAACGGGCCTCAAGCTTTAAAATATTACTATTAAAATTCACATTTAGGAGCTACCAAAAAAAAAAAGGTTGAGTGAAAAAAGCAGTATGTCTTAACTGAACTTTATTCAACATTTCCTCTGTGCTTTCAAGTATAGACAACAAAGGTGCGACAAATTTCCCTTCTCTGACACAGCTAAGCCAAAGCAAAGTTCCCATGAATCTCTGTTGTGTCAATGAAATAAAAACCATAAAATATTAACAGCATTAATACTAGAAGTGACAAACAACTCCTACCAAGCTTATTTATGGGAAAGCAATGAAGCACAAAGACAAATATAATACATACTGGAGGCCGGCCAGGACGACCCCTTTTTCGTTTTCCTTTGACCTCTGTTTCTTCAAGTTCGCTGCCAGCATCAGAATGGGCAGTAGTTTCATTAGTTGAATCCCTAGAAAATGCCAGATTATTGTAGTGAACAAATTAATAAAATAAATACAATGCAGTTCAGTTTGACTATTTCCCTTACCTAGGATCACTGACAGCAGCAGTTAATATTTCTATTTTCATAAACTTCAGTAAACCAAAATACACACACTCCTTATCTACTGTCACATAGCACCGAATAAAATTTATCCCTAAAATAAAAAGGAATAAATTAATGTAGAAATGACAGCTGCTATATAAAATATAAAATATGAGTGCAAGACTAAGTCTTCAGGATTAAAAAATGGCTTGAGAGGAATTTATAAAATCATGGAGGGCAGTACACTAGTAAATGCTCTTTAAAAGAATAGCATCACCCCTCACTATCAACATGGGAGAGCTGGTTCTACTCCTTGCCTGAGGAGGATTGGTCCCAGTGACCTTGACTAACCAACTCAGCTACCATCTAGGCACACATTTAGGGCTTTGAGTTGGTCCATCCCCAAATCTACCCGATCTATGAGCACATGAAGGGACTGGTCCTGTGAAACCATAGCCACAGGATATCAATGAACTCAGGCAACAGCAGGATATCCAAGAGGAGTTTTGATGAGGGTCCAGTATTGATGGTGTATCTGAAGCCAGAGGCCTAGAACCTAACCAACAACTCATTATACAATGAACATTTGCAAATAAAGCTGTTTGGACACAAGAGTACACTGCATGATATACAGCAGCCCAGTGCCACTAAGACAGATGAAAAGGTGATGGAGAGGTGGCAAAAACAGGGGAGTGAAGTGGATTTTTCTTTGTTTTGCTTTTTAGTTGTTGTTTTGTTTTAATTAATATTTTTGTTTGTGCTTTTAATTTTGCTTGGGGGGGGCACTACAAGGGTGAAGTACAGATAGGGTGGGCCTGGGAGGTGAGTGAGATTGGGGGGCATGAAATGAAATTCCCAAAGAATCTATAAAAATTATGTTTAAAAAAGAAAAACAAAAGCATCTGAAGCTGGGTGGTGGTGGTGGTGGTGGTGGTGGTGGTGGTGGTGGTGGTGGTGGTGGTGGTGCACGCCTTTAATCCCAGTACTTAGGAGGCAGAGACAGGCAGATCTCTGTGAGTCTGAGGACTTCCTGGTCTACAGAGCAAGTTCCAGGACAACATAGAGAAACCCTTGCGGGGAAAGAGGGCAGTCCCTGAAAGATCCACAGCACAAAAATGATGAATAATAATTAAAAATACAACCCTCTTCATTGTTAATTCCATGCAGCCAACTTAAGGTCACAAAATAGCTATTTTTGTCAAACTCTATTAGTGTTCTTTTTAATGAATTTAGAGCAACGAAAGAGACACCTGTTAGAACTTTGCTTGGTAGTCAATGCTGTGAGTGACTTCTTTGCTGAATCAGATAATAGTTTTCAATAATGGAAGAGTATTTCCAACTTTGAAAGCTATTGAAACTGACTACCCGAAGAACCTTAAGTATAATCCACATTAGTAACAATTTATCATTCTCTTAAATGTGCAATTAACAAATGAAATCATTACATGTTGCATTTGCTAGTTTTCGAGGTATATTCTCCCTATAACCAATTTCAAACTATCAACTAGAATGCAATCACTAGAAAGTGATAAACAGCACACCATTAAAACTATTTCCAAATATAGGAAAAAAGAAAATCCATTTATACCACATACATAAGGTAAAAATAACAACCTCAAGGTAACAACAATAAATGTTTAAATTGCAAAATAGTGCATTTTGAACATTCTATCTTAATGTTATTTATTTCATTTACTTTTGATTTTGTTTTTGTTTTTCGAGACAGGGTTTCTCTGTGTAGCTTTGGAGCCTGTCCTGGAACTCGCTCTGTAGCCCAGGCTGGCCTCGAACTCACAGAGATCTGCCTGCCAATGCCTCCAGAGTGCTGGGATTAAAGGCGTGTGTCACCACTGCCCAGCTCATTTACTTTTTTATTGTATATAGATATGCACATATACATATATGTGTATGTGTGTGTGTGTTATACATACATGTATGTTCACCCCACAGTACTCTTGTCTGTGAATACCTGTATTTAACCTCTAAGCCATCATCCCAGACACTGATTTACTTCATTTTAAGTTTAAATAATTTAATTTTCTATAATGGCTGTATTGTACTAAATTGGCTTACAGAATTTATATATATTCTAGGCTCTGATTCTGACTAAACACAGCACTAAATTCTACCTCAACAACACTTTTAAAAGTCTTAAGAAAACTGAAAATAAATTAACAAGAAGGATGCACATCCAATAGTAAGTCCAACTCACAAACTTCTCAATTTGCTTCATTAATACTCTTCTTAGTCTTGGTTCCCTCTTTGTATCAATTCCTTCCTTAAAGATCAATTCTTAATGTGTGTTATTCTGCCATTTTTATTGCATTACATTCCTTTGGAGATCTTACACATAATGTGCAGCGTCTATATAAATAATTTTAATGCCTTAATAGAACACTTGACCACATTCCAGATCTTTTATTCAAGATTATTAACTTGCATGAGTGAAATGCTTCTTTACAATGCTCTAAGTGCTTTAAAATACTTCTTTAAAAGTCACCTCAAATTCACTAAATATCACGACTCAAATGAAGCCCAATGAGACTTTCTTCTAGATCTTTGTTTACAGAAAAGGTATTAGTCAACTTATTTTCAGTTAGTGCACATTAAAATTAATATAAAATTTAGTGTCTTCAGGATTATCCTATTATTCAGATTCATAAAATTTTATTACTCCATTGTACTTCCTACAAACATGAATTTTTCAGTATAACAGTCTCTTACCGGAAAACAACATGAATGTGGGGGGAAGGGGAAGGATCTGGCGGGAGTTCGGGAGAAAAATAAAAATAGTGGTCTCACATTTGTTCCATTACTACCATGATAATTACAAAGGGGGGGAAACACCTCACTTTGTCTCCCTATCTCTACCCTCTCCCCTGTGCAAGCTATTCTACACATTCCCATGTGTACACAAGTCTATACACCACTGCTAGTGACATTCTCACATCACACCGCTCACCACTACTTCCAAATCTCCAAAGGCAATCTGGTATTTGAAATATGCCAGATATATTTCGAATATAAATACTGTTGTGAAGAATAATCAGGGGTTAGTAGGCTTTTTCTTAAAAGACACGTAGTAACCTTTACGACTTGTATATCTTCAAGCCTACTACTAGACTCTAGCACATTTAACACATCTTGCTAGTGTTGGTCTTTCTGCTCCTGTAATTACTACACTATATTCACAGTTATTTTTTAATTATATGTATCTTATGTTCTCTTCACCCTGAAACCTTTGTTGTTTCCCACAGCTAGAGGAGAAGAGGGATACAATTCTTAACATAACTTGGAGGTCTCTTATGATTGTTATTTCTCTCTATTCACAAGCCTACTTTCATGTACCTCAATTCTCAAACATAAAAACAAAATTTAGAGGAGAAAGGCTTTGTATCAGATGTCTCAATATACCATGCTTCCTCCTACCTAAGGGTCTTTAAAAATTCCATTTCCTCAGTCTAGAACTCCCTTCTTCCCCCAGGCACACCTCCCACTTCAAACCTCAGTTCAACTATCTTTTTCTTAGAAAATTTATTAAACAAAGAAGTTAGGGCTAGGAGTGGTGTTCAGTAGTAGAATGCTTGTCTAGCATGTGTGAGGATCTAAGTTCACTTCCAAGTACTGCCTAACCCCCTAAATTGTTAAATTTCTCATAATACAGCCAACATTTCCTTCATAGTCTCAATAACTATGTATCTGTGGTTAGTTCATTAATACTATAAATGTAATGACAACAAAGCATGAGTCTGTTCTACATACTATATCTATCCAGAGCTAGGCCATTATAGAATATAAATATATAGTAACAGATAATCTTTGACATTGCTTAATAATTAACAACACTAAGAATAAACAAATTCATCAGCAATTATAGTATCTAAGTAAGTCAAGAATACAGTATAGTTAATCTGTATGGTAGCCTATCTTTCCTATTCTCTCACTATTCAATCGCTATTACTACACAAATAAAAATTTAAGCTTGAATTTAAAAAAATTAAAATAAAAGGCTTCCTCTGGTGGAGGAAGTAAATGCAGCAAAGCACCAAGGAAGCAGTATGGATATTGTTGGCTTCTTTTGGCCAAACTTACAATAATAATTGAGAGCCAAACACTACAGAGCAGGAAGGATTTGAAAAATGGGGCATTTCCATGAAAAAAAGAGTGTGGCTAAAGTTACTACCAAAGAGAGTGTGGCTGAGATTGCTAGTGCCACCACTGTAAGAAAGCAAGGGGCCTGCAATGGAACAGCAAAAAGTGTTGTCCTGCATCTCAGGAATCAGTAAGACCTCAACCATCACAACTGCACAGGCGTGACAAGAGAACCTAGGGAGATATTTCTTTGAGAAAACTCCATTTGCTATGCTCAGCTTACAGAGAGCCACCTAGGAAATTGAGTACAGTTGCATTGGTGGTAGACCCTGCCATCATTCACATAAGTCTGAATTTGCTAGTATGCAAAAATGAGGTCTAGGGTCATGGAGGCTTCCAAGGAGATTTCAAAAGGATACCCGAAAGTCAAACTGAGCAAATCAGGTTCATAATCCTTGTAAGCAATCAGTGGCAAGGTGGTGAGGGAAGTTGTGAGGCTGAGGCAGAAGCCATAATGGAGACAGCATAAAGTCAGAGACGCCAGGATCATAGAAGCAGCTCCAGGTCCAGCAAAATCAGCACAAAAGAATGGCCATAAAGACAGCACTGTCCAAGCTCTTTGGGGTCTATAATATACCACCATGTGCTCTGAATTACAAACAGAGCTATAGGATTTAATGTTTTGCTGCTGGGTTTTAGTCTTGATTTGGTTTAATTTATGCCTTTGAGAATAGGAATTTTCCTTATGGTACTGTATCTTGGAAGTAGGGAAATACGTTTTTTGGCTTACAACTGATTTTGTCTTATATGTCATAAGTGGTTTTGAATCTGGACAAGGGCAATTCTGGAACATGAATACCTCGGCAGACTATTGAAAAGGGATTACAATCATTTTGCATTGTAAGATGGGCCTGAGCATGTGGAGGCAGAAGAATAATTCTGTGATTTGAGTGTCTTCCAACATCTTATATCTTAAAGATGTGGTCAACATCCTATGGCACTAATGAGAGACAGTGGGACCTTTAAGAAGTGAAGCCTAATAGAGGCCTATCGATGAAGGGGATTCTGGGACTGCATTTCCTTTCCCTTTCTGTTTCCCAGCCATGATGAAGTAAGCAGAATGCTTCACACTGTACCCCCTTACTATGATAAACTGCTTTACCACAGGCATAAAGGTCACATAGGCAATAAGGTCAACTGATCCCAAGTAAAACCTTTGAATTTGGACACGGAGAAAAAAAATCCTTCTAAACTGATTGATTCAGGCATTTTTGTCATTGATCCAAAGTTACCACAATAGGATACATAACTGGACATATGATTAGATTAAGCAAAAATAATAAAGTAAATATAACCACAAAGATCACACACAAGTATATACTCTCAAAAGGTTTATTAATCTCAACCAAGAATACTCTCTTCAGCTGGTTTATTCAACCAAAGCTAATTCACCCAGCTCTCAGATTACTATGCAGTGCCCATAAACATATTACAGATTTACAATTTTGTGGAATTTTTCAGTAACAAAGTATAATCCCTAATACTAAATATTAATTCTACAATCTCTTTGACTACAAATATATTCAAATAAACCTGTTTCAAATTTGATCAGTTATTAATGTGAGGGCCTGTTAAATATCCAGTAAATAAGCTACAAGCAAGGCATACAACAATATGATAGAAAAGCTTATTATATTAGGAAGTGGTAAGGAACATTACGTGACATACAATGCTAGGAAAAAAATGAAAAATTAAGAGCACAGGGGAACATCTATCTTAATTTTAAAGATTCATAAGTGTTCTGCATAAATAGATAGTGAGCAGGATGAGTGAGAACAAGAGTTAAGAACAAAGCAAAGAAATAAAAGACTATGCAGGAACCTCCGAATCCAGTATGTCCAAAATAAGGAGTAAAGAGGAATGGAGCAAGTACATAGAAAATAATTAAATTTTATCTTCTATAGTTCACAAATTTTATAAAGTATTATTGATCTGTCAAACAAGAAAATGCACATGGAAAGCTTTGTGTCTTAAAGTTCCAGGAGAGCAACCAGAAGACTATCTCCTGGAAAAGACATTTGTAACTAAACTATAATCAAAAAAATAACTGTTTAAACTGATAATCCTTTTATTGTAGTTAAATTATCATTATCGAATAGATCAAAGTATAAGGATCCTCAATTTACATCTTGATACAAATGATAAAAGAAACAATATCTGTGTATGCCTGTGACATTTTCTAGAAATTTCATAATAATCTCAAACTCCAAGTCTGTCCAACGAATACAACAAATCTAATGATGCATCACACTCACACAACAACTGATATTCCCTGAGATTCTTCTAGAAACCAGAATGCCTCAGCAATCACAACCTTAATATAAAAGAAGGAATCTTAATGAAAGGAATGAATTATAATAAGTGTGTAGAAGAAGTACAATATAGGACAAAGGCAAATAAATACAGATAGATAGATAGATACATGCATGCATACATACATACATACATACATAAATAAATAGTGAGACCAAATATCTTGGGCTTTGCAGACAGTAGAGTTACTATCATAGCATATACCACAAATGAACTGGAATCAGTATCTAGGAAATAAGTACAGCTCTGATCCAATTTAATTGCTAAAATAGCATGCCACATGAGGGTTATAACAGCTGACTCCAGATATAATAACATTAATATCTGCTTTGTTCAATGTCAATAAACATGCTGGCATTCCAATGTCATGGATGGTCAGAGTAATCACATACCTGAATATTTAGATTTCAAATATATTGTCTCAATAACAGAACACATTTGATATATCTCATCAGAACCCTGTGATGTTATACTCATAGTTCTTTAAAAGGAAAAGAAAATTATAATACTTACTGCAACACTGGTAACTCTGAAGTTATCATTGCTGGAGAGGTTATTCCACAATACAGAAATTTCTATATAATTCTAACTTGTTATGCAATCTCAAAGGCACACCTGTTAATTTAAAAAAAAGAATTATTTTTAAATAAAATGAATATATCATGATACATCAATCAACAGCAACTATGACCACACTATTTAATAGATGCCCAAAGTAGTTAAAGTCTTACATTTACAGAGAAGCTTAGACAAGGATGTTTATTATACCTTTGTGGTGGTATTGTGTTACCCAATATATTGTGTACCCTAATAAACTTATCTGGGGTCAGAGAACAGAACAGCCACTAGATATAGAGGCCAGAAAATGGTGGCGCACACGCCTTTAATCCTATCACTCGGGAGGCAGAGATCCATCTAGATCTCTGTGAGTTTAAAGTCACACTAGAAACAGCCAGGCATGGTGACTCACGCCTTTAATCCCAAGAAGTGAGCCTTTAATTCCAGGAAGTGAGGGCAGAAAGCAGAAAGGTATATAAGGCATGAAAACCAGGAACTAGGCTGGTTAAGCTTTTAGGCTTTGGAGCAGCACAGTTCAGCTGAGAGGCATCCAGTCTGAAGAAACAGGATCAGCTGAGGAACTGTCGAGGTGAGGAAGCTGTGGCTTGTTCTGCTTCTCTGATCTTCCAGTATTCACCCCAATACCTGGCTTTAGGTTTGATTTTATTAATAAGACCTTCTAACAATTCGTGCTACATACCTTTATTCCTAAGTACTCAAACTTGGAAGCAACCGAGAAGTTATTTAGAAGGTGAGTCGAAAAACAAGCTCAGTACCCTAATATTATTTGATGTGGGAAGTAATTGATCCACCAAGTTATGAAATGAAATGAACAAAAAGAAGCCACCCAAAAAGGCTTCGTTATTACAGAACTCTGGTTGTGTAACATTGTTGAGAAGGTGAAACTATGGTGACTGATGACTGTCAGAAACTAGGGGGTGCAGATGGAATGACCAGGCAGAGCACACAGTGATTTTAGTGTAGGGAAACATTTCTAAATAGTGGATAAATACCATGTACATTTGTCGAAATCCATGTGACATTTAATATCAACATAATGAAGAACAGGCTGTGTATGTTAGTGGCAAGTATCAATACAAAAGAATCGACAGTTTTAAGAAGTGTGCCACTCTGAGGTGACACATGTAGGGAAAGGGAACCATGTGTAGGCATGAGGTACCTAACAGTAGTTTCCTGTACTTTCCCACAAATTCACTGTAAACCTCACACTGCTCTGAAAAAAAAAGTCTGACTAAAAAAAAGAACGAACACACAAGACTAAGAACAAGACAGAGAGCCAGGCAGTGGTGGGCACACCTTTAATCCCAGCACCCGGGAGGCAGAGGTAGGTGGATCTCTGTGAGTTCAAGGCCAGCCTGGGCTACAGAGCGAGATCCAGGACAGAAATCCTAAAAAAAGAAAGAAAAGAAGAAAGGAAGGGAGGCAGGGAGGAAGGGAGGGAGGGAGGGAGGGAGGGAGGGAGGGAGGGAGGGAAGAGAGGAGCCAGAGAGACACCTCAGGGGTAAAGT
>CABHPQ010170979.1:29391-50488 GCA_902168405.1 Peromyscus aztecus
AAGAGAAGAGAAGAGAAGAGAAGAGAAGAGAAGAGAAGAGAAGAGAAGAGAAGAGAAGAGAAGAGAAGAGAAGAGAAGAGAAAAGACAGACAGACAAGGCAACTGAAAAAAGTTCAAGGAGCCACAGTCTCTGAAATAAGCAGCAGATATGGCCAGAGCTGTGTGCCAATAAACTTGCATCTCTGGATAATTGATAAAGCTTATGATAGTAAAATGTGAAGATAAAAGCAGACCCTCAAGTAAACAGGACACAGAAAGAATACCTAGGCTAATTTTTTATTTTGGTTTCGGTTCTTTAGTGAAACCAATTACTTATTTGGTTATCAAGATTAACATTTGATCACATAAAAGAAAGACAATTTTTGTTTTAAAAAAAAACAGCTTAAGAAAAATAAACAGGTATAGCCCTCAACAGACAATATCTTCAACAAAATCATACAAGGGACGGGGTAATTCACAGAATTAAAATACAGTTGTCTAGTTTTCAATGAAAACCATCACAAGATACATACACATACACACACACACACACACACACACACACACACACACACACACACACACACAGTTTATACTCTATATATGAATGGGCGGCCCATTTTCATTAAAAAAAAAATCATCCTTAAAGAATCTCAGACATTCTACAAAAGAGACAAACATTCCAAACATTTTCAGAAGACACAGAAAAACAAATAAAAAAATATTTGGAGACTTAATGACAGAAAAATTGCAAATGTCAGTAAAAACAGAAATTTAAACATCCAAATGGTCAATGAACACAATGTAGGACAGAGAAATAATCAAACTGACAAAAGTCAGGGAGAATCTTCAAAGAATTGAAAAAAGAAAGGACTCTTCATATATAACAAATCTTGAATAAGAATAGCAGCCCTATTTGTCATCATAAATCATTAAGTCAGGATTACTGATATGGGTTAATGGGTAAAAACAAATAAAAAGTTACTGTATTTTAGATTTGTAACTCTGTTTTGTTTTTTTTTTGGATGACCAGTGACTAATAGAACCATCAAAATATAATGTTTTCTTGCAATGTCTTTAGCTTGATAATCAGATATAGTCAGTTTAAAACAGTATTAGGTTTTGTTTCCCAAATTTAAAATCTATTTTGGTTAACATTGTAAAGACATAGGAAGCTAAACAAAACCCACCAATCTTTATATATTTATGAAGCAATACTTAATGAATACAAAGAGGTTAGAGAGCTAGTTTCAGTAAGTTTAATGTGGATAATTTTTTCACCTTTGTTAAAAAGGAATGATGTTTTTATTGATTAAAGGTGGGAAGTGACAGGTAAGGTAATTCTGTTTTAAGATCTTTGCAAAAATTTATGCAACACATCTTGCTTTTTCAGATAATGTCTTGGTTGTCTTGTTAACAGAATAATTGCTGTGATTTTTTTAAATGAATTAAATTCTCTGTGGGCAGATAATTTTTTCCATTGCATTCACTGTTATAATCATAAATGAAACTCCTTAAACATCTTCTGAATAAAAAACTAAATGTGCTACTCAAGAGAGAAATGTGAATCAAAATTACCACAGCTCATTTTAGTGAGAATAGCTACCAGAAAAGGAAGGAAGGAAGGAAGGAAGGAAGGAAGGAAGGAAGGAAGGAAGGAAGGAAGGAAGGAAGGAAGGAAGGAAGGAAGGAAGGAAGGAAAGAAGGAAAGAAGGAAAGAAGGAAAGAAGGAAAGAAGGAAGGGAGAAAGAAGGAAGTGCTGGTAAAGATTTGGAGAGGGGAAAGAATGTGGTGGAGCTGTAAATTAGTATAGTAATGGAAAACTACAGTGCACACACATACAAGAATTAAAAATCAAATTGCTACACAATCTAGCCATCCTACTGAGTACATATCCAAAGGAATTGAAATTAGTATGCCAAAAAGATATCTAAACTCAATTAACCTAATTGTCCATAAATAGAGGTGTCAATATAGAAAATGTGGTATGCCTATACCATGCACAGTAGGGTAACTATAGTTAATAGTAATGTACTGAACATTTCAAAATGGCTTGAAGGATTTTGAATGTTATCACCATAATAAAACTATAATTGCTTAAGGTGATGGATATGTTAATTACCCTGATTTGCTAATATGTGCATCAAAACATCATGCCCTATAAACACATTTTTGCAGTTGCGTGTTAGTACACTTTGAAATAAAAGACAGCTGAGAGATGCTTTCCCAGTAATTGTGGGAGTAGCTAAATCAATGGCACTCAAAGATCAAGTAGAGTTTGCAGAGTGGTGAAAGCAAGGGCTGAGACAAGAGAGCTCTATCAAAATGGAGGAGGAAAATGTTAGAAAATGTTCCACATGTGACTTTATACACACATACCACTCCACAATCCAAGAATGGAATCAGACTAAATAATACTGAAAGCAAAAAAGACATGTCTAAAGAATATTTCCCAAAGCTTTAGATAACTAATCTCTGAAAATGCATCTCCACAACAGCTTCTCAATTTCTTACCCAAAATGTTGCCTGCTCAGCACATCTGATCTTAGAGTATTTATGAACATTCATACACTAGCTGCATTTTTCTTTCACGTTCCACACTCTAAGTTTTCTTAGACTTCATCACCAAAACCTTAACGTTTTCCTACCTTCTCAGCTATCGCTGACCCTCTCCCATTATTCTGCTCTTAAAAATTTTAACACTCACTATATGTTTCTCTAACAAAACCCCCTCTATCTTCCTTCCCTGTGTGTGCACACACTGCTTCCTCCCTGTGGTAGTTTTATGAGAAATGTCCCCATAGGTTCACATACCTGAACACTCAGTCCCCGGTTGGTGGTGCTGTCTGGGGAGGTTATGGAACCTTTAGGAGTTGGAGCCTGGCAGTAAGAAATATGTCACCAGAGGCTGGTTTTGAGGGTATAGCTTCTACCTACTTTCTAGTTCACTCTCTCTGTTTTGTTTTGTTTTTTTTTTTGGGGGGGGGGGATTTGCTGTTGTTGAAGAACTGTTAACTCAGTTTCCTGCTCCTGTTGCTATGCCTGTCAGTTGCTGTCATGGCTTCTCTCTGCAATGATGAATTATTACCCCTCTGAAACGATAAGCCAAGTTAAACTCTTTCTTCTGCAAGCTGCTTTTGGTTTTGGTGTTTCATCATGGGGGAGGGGGTGAATGGCAGGGAGGGAATGTAACTATTAAAATCTACATGCACACCATTAGATTAGGAGCAAATGAAAAGCTCTAGTCTTACTAAAAAAAAAAAGTTGCATTAAATCCCAAACTTAGGTTTCATACAATCTTGTACATACATCCTATAACACTTTCCCATGCTTTTGCTTATAATGTATTTTTTATTTCATAAACAATAAATACCACAAATTACATTCAATTCCTTCTCTTTTAATAATTACATATTGTTCAGTTGTGGACTTGTTTTTAAAGTAATTTTAGGTTCATAAAAAATTGTACATCGTTTTAGGGATTTCTTTACACTTCTCTAAAAAGTTGTATAAATCTTTAGGAGAACTTCTATTCCTAAAATTACAATGTTAGTACCTAACACCTAGAAAGGAGGGTTTATAATCAGCAAAGAGAAAACTAAATGACATAGGCTGAGATATAATACAATGTAAAGCACTTTCTTACATAAACAAGGCCCTGGGTTTGATCCAAGGATCACACAACTATTAATATATATCACCATGCAATTTAGGTTATAATACCAGTAAGAGAGAAAATTGGTTAATTGGTTATTAAGTTTGTTTTTAATGATCCTGTAAACGCAACCACTTTCTCATCATTACAGCTAGTTATGTGACTATTATAAAAGTTATCTTGGGGACTGGAAAGATGGCTCAGCAGTTAAGAACACTAGTTATTCTTCCAAAGAACCTAGGTTCAATTCCCTGCACCCACATGGTGACTCATAGCTGTCTATAACTCCAGTCAGAGGGGGATCAGATACCCTCTTTTGACTTCTGTGGGCACCAGGCATGCATGCGGTGCACAGACATACATGCAGGCAAAACACTCATGCACATAAAATTTAAAACTTAATCATTTAAGCTGGGCATGGTGGCACACATCTTTAATCCCAGGACTTGGGAGGCAGAAACAGATGGATCTCTGAGTTTGAAGTCAACCTGGTCTACATTAAAGAGTTCCAGGACAGCCAGGACTACATAATGAGACCCTGTCTTGGAAGGAGGGAAGAGGAGGGGAGGAGAGGGGAGAAAAACATGTAATTGTGGCTTTCATTACTGCCTGTTGGCAAAGATGAATTGGGTCTGATGAACAGCAACTTTGAGTCCTAGGACAGCTCTGTAAGAAATGTAGAAAAGGCAAAAAGCACTAATGAGACAGATCCAAATCTTGATAAAACACTGAAATCAGAAGTCAAATTCAAAATAATAAAAAAAAAAGAACAGGATAAATGAGAAGTAGAAACAAGAGAAAACTCTGACATGATATACAAGATGAAGACCAAAGCAAGCTGAAAACAAAACTCCAATGTCTGCAGGAAGGTAATACTTGGATCTATGATAGAAAGAAAAGAAATTCATTCAAATCTCTTATTATTAATCCAACTTAGAACTTAAAGTAGTATTATAGATAGGCATTCATTATTTTTAAATGTAAAATTTGGGATTTAAGTTTAAAAAAATGTATTTAAATATAAAACCTACAAAAATTATCTATGTCAAGAGCTGTGATCTTTAAAACATAAAACTAGCTGAACAGAAACAAATGATTGATCAGATTGTTCTAAATTAAAAAGTAATGAAAAATAGCTTTTTAAATGTCTAACAAATAAAAATGAAACCCCAAGATATTAACTTCCCTTATACTAAAGCCCTTACACTACATACATGAAAAAATGCTTGCAAATAAAACCTGACAGACTTGTCCGTCAAAATTGCAAGAATGTTACCCTACACTTTAATAAATATATTTTGCTATGGGTTTTAAAACTCAGCTTTCCCCCCCTAAATTCCAAAAGCACTACTAAACCTCTCCAGAGATTGGAACAGGAACAGGAAATAATCACATTATTTTACTAACAGATCTACCTACTTATATAAATCAAAACTGTCTGGCAATTAACAGCCTGATTAAGAAAATTCTACCATCAAGTTTAATGATTATACATGGACAATATGAAGATATTCCACTATGTTATTGAACTAAAACATAGATTCTGAGAAAGAGAGAAAAAAAAAACTTATGAGAAAACTTGTTTTTAAACGTCATCAGGGTTAAATGATATGGCTTAGTGGTTAAAGCATTAGTTTGGGTCCTAGACCCATTCGTAAATGCCTGGTCTAAGGTAGCCTGCCTGGAATTCCAGTCTTGAAAGGCGAAAACAGAAGATCCCGAGCCACCTGTCTAGGAAAGCCGGCCCTACTGGGAGAGTTCTGGGTTTGGTTGAGAGACTTTGCCTCAAAGAATAAAGTGAAGAAGCCATTGAAGTTGATTCCAGACATCAACCTGGCAAGTCCACATCCACACGCACCAAGACTATCAACAAGAAAAGAAAAAAAAAATGCACATGCATACACATGACAACCCACTCATGAAAATGGAGGGTACCCCTCATCAAAATAATTAATTACATATAGCCCTATGATTTTCACATAGAAAGTATTTCAGAACTGCATAAACAATCACTACCATATTAAAAGAAAAAACACAGAGCTGGGCAGATGCCTCAGTTTAGGAGTGCTTGCTGCTCTTCTACAGGACCTGAATTTGGTTCGCAGGATCCATGGTGAACAGCTCACAACCATCTGTAACACCAGCTGCAAAGTATATAACAGCTTCTGGCCTCAAAAGGTACCCTTACATGTGATATAAACATACACACACACACACACACACACACACACGCACGCACGCACGCACGCACGCACACACACACACACACTAGAAACATGCAGTGAAATTTAACTTTCCACAAATAAAAATTACTAATATTCCTATTATAATAAATAACTCAAGCTTTTAACGCCCTTTTCTCATAATCAGAACCTTCATCTTCAATTCAGTTATTACAAGATAAATTTTCAGAACTGGTTCTATAATACAAATTCTTCCTTTGATACAACATACAGTTCTTTGTGCATCATGCTCTAGAGCACGCTCCAGGAGGTTATTTTAAAATAATTTTTTGTGCTTGTCTCACAAGAGAAAGGGAAGGAAAAGAGTAAAGCATTCATTAAAAACTAAGATCACTTTTTCTTGGCACCTTTTATCCCACCCTTCTCCTATGGCACTTTAAATACAAAAAATACCACAGCAATGATAGACAATGGTAGCAACCAAAAACATTTTAATTGTGGTGACTGCTCTTAAGGAACTTATAATTCACCAGGACAGAAAACACATATGTCTATGATAAGTTAACTGATTCCTAATGACAGAATATATAGCTGTTAAGTTTGATGAAGTGGTGAAAGAACAAATCCTTTGAGATCATGATCTGGAAGAGAATGGCTTCCTAATAAATCCAGTGGCTAAATAAACTTGAAAATACAAGGTCTAGCCAGATGTGAAACACTCAGGAAACCTGACCTATAAGTAAAAGACAGTCCAAGGCTAGTCCTACATACATTATCAGACCTTGCATCAGGAAAAGAGTAACAAATAAAAAATGAACTTCTAAGAGTACTCTAGTAACCATGCAGTTGCCCTTTGTAGCATACTACCTAAGTTCTCCTAAAAAAAAAAATAAAGTGAGCCACACTTGTCATATCTCCCTCTAGGAAGGGAGAATCTAGCCTGGCAAGTATAGTTTTCATCTCAAAAAACTTCTCTTTGCAACAGACCAGACCACTACAAAAACAAAAACAAAAACAAAACAAAACAAACAAACAAACAAAAAAACCACAACCAATCAATACTGAGAGTTATGGAGCCCGGTCCCAATGGCTATATTTACAAAATATTCCCACACACTCAGGCAACACTGCAGAAGAGGGAGAGGAAAGAGTCTAAGAACCAAACATTCAGGTAATTTGTTGTGAAATTATTTCTCCTAGTAACATCAGAAACTCTATCCATGAAGTCTCACCAACATAACTACCCAAATGTGATATGAACAAGGAGGACACCAATAAGCATCCCCAAATGGGCAGGGAAAAATCTATGAGGCTTCAACCCTACACAAAGAACTACAGGCAACTGAGTAAAGCTGGGAGTAGGAGAGGTGATCGTCCCCAGGGAAGACCACACCAATTCATTGTCCAGTACCAAACAGCCCTGAAAACATACATACAAGTAACAGTATATGGGCTCAACAGATTATATTTAGGAATATATATGAATATTAAAAAATACATATATGCAGGCAATAACAACTGACAAAAAGAGGTCATGAATTTGAAGGAGACTCGGGAGCGGTATATGGGAAGTTTTGGAAGGAGGAAAGGGAAGGGAGAAATACTGTAATTAAAATACAATCTCAAAATTAAACAAAAAATAAGCACTTTACCAACTAAGCTATCTTCCCAGACCTGCCAGGCATATGACTCAGGCCTGTAATAACATACTCCAGGAGAATGAGTTAGTAAGGTTGTTAAAGTTCAAGACCACCGTACACTACACAGTGAGCTCCAAGCCAGCCTGGACTACAGAGGGAGGCCATACCCCCAGGAAGGAGTAAAAAGTACAATATTACTAATCATAAAATATTAAAAGCCAGAGGTCACAACAATGGAAATAAGCTATTTCATAACTTATGCTTTACTTTGTTTTTCCAAACTCATTCCTTAATTTCCCAAGGCTTGCCATAATAAAGTACCAAACAAGACTGCTTTGAATGGTAGAAATATATTACCTTGTAATTCAGGAGACTACAGGTATAAAATCAAGGTGTTCGCAAGAACCCTCTGAAGCCTCTAGAAGTTCTCCCTGAAACAGAAATACACTACCTTCCTGTTAGGGCCAATATGCGCCTCCACCTTTACATAGCTATCTTCTTTGTGTCAGGGTGGCACATGGTACCACTGTTTTTGCTTCATAAAGGGTCAGCAATCATACAGGCTTGGGGCTAATTAGCTACAACCTGTTGTGGAATATTAGTTTAAGATGTGTTACATTCATTTATGCTATGGAGTATTTGTTTAATGATACAAAGATGCATTGCATTCTTTTATGTTGCATTTGTTTAACTCTGTAAAGCTGTGTTACTATGTCTGCCTAAACACCTGTTTGGTCTAATAAAGAGCTGAACAGCCAATAGCTAGGCAGGAGAGAGAATTAGGTAGGGTTTCCAGGACGAGAAAATAAATAGGAGGAGAAATCTAGGCTCTAGAGAAGAGGAGGAGCAAGAAAAAAAGGAGAGGAGGACACCAGGGACCAGCCACCGAGCCACACAACCAGCCATGGAGTAAGAAGAATATATATAAAATAAAGAAAGGTAAAAAGCCCAGAGGCAAACAGTAGTTAAAGAGAAACAGGGTAATTTAAGTTATAAAAGCTGACTAGAAATAAGCTGAGCTAAGGCCGGGCATTCATTAGAATAAATCTCCATGTATTTATTTGGGAGCTGAGTGGTGGGGCCCCCAAAAAGGGGGGGGAACCAACTACAACAACCTTATATTAATTAACTAGATTATAGATTATATCTGTAAATATTGTATTTCTAAATAAGATCACACTTAGAAGGGTGGGAGTTAAGACTTGTTTCTGCAATAATATCCCTGTAGTACTTACTCAAAATCATAAGTAATGTAGAGGGACGTATGTTACCTATGTGCATTTCTAAATTAGTGCTAAAAACAAGACAGTAAATACTATAGTTAATAGCCTTGGTTTTGCAAGCTTTTTCTCATTTGTGGGAATAAACAATAAGCAAAGTGTTAATTGAAACAATTTGTCAGATTGTAAAAAAATGTTAATGTTGGGTAATAAACTATAGTCTCACTTTCTAAGGAGTGACATTTGAGCTAAGTCTTGGAGGACATGTAAGTATAATGGCCAAAAAAGAGATGGAATATTCTTTACAATAAAAGGAAAGTATTAGTTTACTTGAGCAAGAAAGCCATATGGCAAAAGTGCAGCGTGGACACTTTTAAGGCCTGCTAATTTTGAAATTATGAGACAAACTTCAAGGCTTACTATTGTTTTACTTATTTTAATTTTACTTTGCATGTCTGCTGTTCACACACACCTGTAAATATGCCATGTGCAAGTGTGGAGGTAGAGGACAATTTAGGGAGTCAGTTCTCTCATTCCACCCTGAATTCCAGAGATGGACCTCAAGTTATCAGGCTTCCACTTTTACCTGCTGAGTCATCTCCTTGGCCTCAATCCTTTGTTTAGAAACAATTTTATTAAACTATTTCAACTTTACTAGGCAATTTAAATTTGTATAGACCAGTAACAAACTGAATTTACTGGTTACACCTAAAGTTCTATAAGACTTAGTGAACCAAAATTAACCCAGTATAGGCAAAGTCAAGACAAGCTACTGCAACAGTATGAAGCTGTAGTGAGTGATACTATAGTTGTGTATGTACTATTAAATAATATGTTCCACAATTAAAAGAAAATTGGGAGAGAGATCGTTAAACAAAGCTAACATCATTGTGATATTCTCCCAATAAAAGGCTTTTCAGAATGTAAAGGGATTTTGAAACTCAATGTAGAAGAAAAGTTATATAAAGCATATGTATAAATTTCCCAAAACAACCAGTTTCATCTTGGCTCACTGGAGCATCATGTCTGCCAGCTGCCTAAGGCAATCACCTTGATTAAATATATACTACAAGAGGCCTCTGATCAGATTTGTACTATTTGTTTCTCTAGTGGGTCCCAGTACTAAGCTCACTTCACTACCATTGAGAACATAAAAATTCATGGAATTAGTGAATGTGCTAAATTACTGTACTAGTAAATACAATATTCACGAATATGAACTCTAACGAGCTTATGAAATACATATGTATAAAATTATAGTTTAACACAACTATTAGGTTTAATGGGGACATATATTAAATGGTGAGTTCACTGGGTTCATTTCTTACGTTTCAATTCTTACAAATATACAGTGCTTTTAACACGTGAATGTGAACACACACACATACATATATATACACACACACACACACACACACACACACACACACACACGAATACATACACAGACACTCATTCCAGTCATTGCCTATGCCTTCCTCAAAGTAAGTCCTTTTTTTTTTTTTCAGTAAGTCAGCAAATGAATGATCACTTTAACTTCCTTATTAAGCCTTGGTCATCCTACATTGCCTGTCATGTAAAAGTAAAAGCCTATACCAATTCCACATTTTTCTTTAACAACTAGAGTGCAATATTATAAAAATAATTGGAGCCCTGAAAACTGATATCACTACAAATGTCAGTCTGACTTTTCAAGCCTTCGGTATGACTTCAGAAAATAAAGTATCCTCTTGTTTTGTTCTCGTTCCAAGTCCCTGTAACTTAATTATCTCAATCTCCTCTACCTCCTTCCCTAAGCAGGCAGAACCACTGTTAGAGAGACTGTTAATGCCCTACCATTGCTAAGCATAGCACTATCAGTTTGTTACCTTGGCAGGAAAACAAGCTTGTATTCTGCTCTGACCTTTCTCATTCCCACTGATTGAAGAAATACACATATACATTATTTAAACCAAATTCTCCACCAACATTCCTATTGGAAAGTATCTAGAAAATATTTCAAAACATTAAGGAATTATTGAAGGAGTTTTTCCTGTTTACTAAAATTATCATTAACAGACGCACTAATCAGCTTTATATCATTATTACAAAATAACTGAGATAAAGCCAGACATGGTAGCACATATCTATAATCCTATCACTAAAAAGACTGAAATAGGAAGGGGTACAAGTTCTTGGCTAGTATAGGCTACTATGTAGAGATCTTGACTAAGAAAAAATGAATTTTAAAAATAAGATAAACTACTAAAGAAGAAAAGATTTGTTGTGCTTTACAATTTCAGAGGTTTTAGTTCATGGCAAACTGTTTATGGGCCTATGATAAGACAGCAAATACAGCATGACAGCAGAGAGAACATGAGCAGGAGGCTGAGGACAAGAACACCCTTCAAAGGCAGGTGTGCTGGCTAGTTTTATGTCAACTTGACACAAACTGAGTCATCTGAGAGGAGGAAACCCCAATTGAGAAAATGCTTCCATAAGATCTGACTGTAGGGAAGCCTATAGAGCACTTTCTTAATTAGTTAGTGATGGATGTGGGAGGGCCCAGCCCATTGTTTGTGGGGCCACCCCTGGGCTAGTGGAAATGGGTTCTTAAGAAAACAGGCTGGGGAAGCCAGTCAGCAAGCAGCACTCCTCCACAGCCTCTGCATCAGCTCCTGCCTCCAGGTTCCTAGTCTGCTTGAATTCCTCTCCTGTCTTCAACGACAACATGATGTGGAAGCATAGGCCAAATAAAGTGTTTCCTCCCCCAAGTTACTTGGTCATTGTATGTACCCACAACAATAGTAACCCTAATAAGACAGCAGTTTTTCTCTAGTCATTCAATCCCACCAACTAGCCCTTTCTACCAAGCAGCACATTCAGCTAGCTCAATCATAATCCAATCACATCACAACCATTTCACGAGCAACAAACCAAAGAAATCAACACAAGATTTTTTAGAGAGACATTTCATTTCCCAACTGTAACATTCACCAATACTTTTATTCAAAAGATGCCATGGATTTGCTTCAAATGCATACAGTATAAAAAGTATGTAAGCAAAACAGTGATTAGCCATGAGTTTGCAACTGTTAAAGCACATCAAAAACATGTTTGTGGGGCCGGGCTGTGGTGGATCTCTGTGAGTTCGAGGCCAGCCTGGTCTCCAAAGCGAGTTCCAGGAAAGGTGCAAAGCTACACAGAGCAACCCTGTTGGGGGTGGGGGGACTGACACATGTTTGTGGGCTGGGGAAATGGCTCAGACACTGAAGTGCCTGCCATACAAACACAAGGACTTCAGTTAGACACCCACCATTCGTTCCTTCCTTCCTCCCTTCTTTCTTTCATTAATTATGGGAGCAGGGAAATGAGCACAAGTGTCTACAGAGTCCAGAGTCTAGTCCCCTGGAACTGCAGTTACACCCCACATGGTTCAGGGAACTAAACTTGGATCCTTTGAAAGAACAGTATACACTCTTTAACAACCGAGTCATCTCTTTGGTCTCCAACCTCCAGCCCCTATATTAAAAGCAGGTACAGTGACCACAGCAGGTACAGGGGGCAAACAGGCAGATCCTCAGAGCTCATTGGCCATCCAGCCTATCAGGATCAAGGGATTCCAGATGCAGTGAGAGATCCTATCTCAAAAAAGGAAGGTGATCAAAGGGACACTTGACACTGACCTCTGATCTTCACAAACATACACATGCATATATCCATACAACAATTATGCCTAAAATTTTCCTTCATAAAAAGCTTATAATTGGGACTGGACAGATGACTCAGCAGTTAAGAGCACATACTGCTCTGCTTAGGACCTGAGTTTAATTCCCAGCTCAGATGATCTGATGCCTCTATACTCCAAACAAACACGCACGCACGCACACACAATTTTTGTATTTTTATTTATGTGCTGTTTTCTTTTGAAATTGGGTCTCACTGTGCAGCTCTGGCTGGCCTTGAACTCATACAGATCTGCCTCTCTCTCGCTCCCAAGTGATGGGATTACAGGCACGCACACCACACACAGCCTAAAATTAAATACTTTTTTTTTAAAGGTTGATACTATTTGGTCTGACAAGATAGATGGCTTAGTAGGTAAAGGCACTTGCCACTGAGCCTGACAACCTGAGTTTGATTCTTGGGAGCCATTCAGTAAAAGAAGACAACTGCCTTCTACTGTCCTCAGACTTCCATGCACACAGTAGCACGAGCATATGTCACTGCAATAAAAAGTAAAATGTAATTTCAAACAGAGTTGACTATTTCTATACAGTGAAATTATTTTAACCTTTATTTCTTGCTTTTAATTACATGCATTTACCATAATAAACTAATGTTGTGTATATAGTATGAAAAATTCTTTAAGTCTGTACATACCTGAACAGAATCTGTCAGACTAACACATTACTGACAAGTTACATATGCATTAATCAACCACTCAGAACCTACAGAAATCCATTTTAAAGGCCTTTAATGTTGTTTAGGCAATTTGGAGCACTTACTTCGTTTTGTATAATAAAGCTCTATATTACACATACTGGCTAAAAGTATAAGGAAGTCTAGAGTGATTAAGACTAGATACAATGAAGACAATTAAAAGGCTATTTTAATAGCACTACTGGGAAAGTGAAAGATTCCAGCAAGATGCTATTAACTAAGTCTAAGAAATATATACTAGTAGCCCTTAACAACAGAACTTGATAAAGTAGACTAGAGTAACTATGAAAAGGATTAATTTTGGGGAACACATTCTGGTGGCATTGTAATCCCAGCATTCTGAAGACTGGAGCAGGAGGATCACAAATTCAAGGCCACTCACAGCTACAGATCAAGAATTGAGACCAGAGCCCCACCTTTTAGTACCTTCCTTGGGACTCATTGGCAAATTAAGCCCTTCTTGTTACCAGGGCCCCTGTAGCCACCACAATTGGCACAGTCCCAGGCCTAACCCAGGAAGCTCATCTGTACAGGTATCCAGCTTGATGAGTCCCTCACCTGCCAGTGCAATCTACAACTCTCAGGCTTTGCCTCAGCTGCACAACCTGTATGCCAGCCTAGCCTGAAGCACTCTAGATTATCACATCAACACACATCCAATGAAAGAAGTCCACATGCCCAGATCTCACTATAAAGACATAAACAATATGAAAGGCCAAGACGTATATCTCCCCCTAAATCTACCAATCTCATAAAAATGTTCTCCAATAAGAATTATCTAGATGAACTCGAGCACACAGAACTTAAAAGAACATAAACTTATCAAAGAATTCCAGGAGTTAAAAGAAGATACAAACGAACAGCTCAACTAACTAAATAAATAAATAAAATGACTGTAATCAATATGTACCTTTCCATAATATATATATATATATATTGACCTCAAATCCCCAATCAAAAGACATAGGTTAGAAGAATGGATTAAGAAACAAAATCCATCTTTTTGCTGTCTACAAAAAACTTGGATTTAAAGATAGACACCACCTCAAAGCAAAAAGATGGAAAAAAGTATTTCAAGCCAATGGGATCAGATGTTGCTATCCTAATAGACTTTAAAACAAAGCTATTAAGAAGAGATTTTTAGCCAGAATAAAGGCACATCCACAATAAAATACTATACAGCTGCCAGGCAGTGATGGCACACACTTTTAATCCCAGCACTCGGGAAGCAGAGGCAGGCGGATCTCTGAGTTTGAAGTCAGTCTGGTCTACAGAGTGAGATCCAGGACAGGCACTAAAACTATACAGAGAAACCCTGTCTCGAAAAATCAAAAAAAAAATTTCATTGCTACTTCATAACTGTAATTTTGCTAGTTATGAATAGTAATATAAATATCTGATATGCAGGATATCTGATATGCGACCCCAAAGAGGTCACAACCCATACACTGAAAACAGCTGCTTAGACCTAGCAAACTATCCATGGCTACTGAGGCTGTGGAACCTAGAGAAAAACCTACTTCTACCACTTTCCCAAACCAGTATAATCTCTAACTCCATTATTAATACTTACCCCTCCACTCACAGATGGGTGTGGCCTTCAACCCTCATCAAAGATGCTTCTTTTTGCAGTAGAAGAAACTATTACAGGAAGCCAGAACTAATCAAAACACTGCGAACTACTGACCATGGGGTGCCCAGGCCCTATTAATATACCTACAACACAGCCCCACATCTATATATATATAGATGCGTATAGGGAACATTGCAGAAGTGGGGGTGAAAAGGCTGTAAGTGCTAGAGTACCAGGACATCTGCTATGAGATAGTTTCTCTCTAGGTATGAGAGGGAAGCTGCACTCAGAAAAAGTCAGCATTATTGTCTAAATAAGACCTGAACAATGACAACACCAGTGGACATGCCAACACAGATGAGGGAAATGCCACACCCTTTCATCTCTAGATGAAGAGTTACAGGCAAGTAATGATGGGGGGGGGGGATCAGTCTTCCCAGGGATTAACCTCATAACAGGTTATCCAATAACAAGTGGTCAGCCCTAAAAGCATATAAATATGAGCAACACTAAATGGACTCAACGGGTATTTATCCACTTACATGTATGTGTATATACAAGAATAATTAAAGAAAACAATAGTGGTAATAAATGAAAGTAGGAGTGCTTCAAGGTAGAGAAGGGAGAACAGTGGGAGAGAATAGCTGGATATGGTAATGAGATTTAAGATGAACAAAGTATATTATACACATAATATGAAATGTCATAATGAAACCCATTATGTTCTACCATTAGCAAATGCTAACTGAAATGGGGGCAGGGTGAATTCGATTACACAGCAAGACTATTCTCAAAACAAAACAAAAATTAAACTCTTCTAGAAATAGTATGTGTCAAGACCTTTAAAATATCAATCACCAGGCGTTGGTGGCGCACGCCTTTAATCCCAGCACTCGGGAGGCAGAGCCAGGCAGATCTCTGTGAGTTCAAGGTCAGCCTGGGCTACCAAGTGAGCTCCAGGAAAGGCGCAAAGCTACACAGAGAAACCCTGTCTCGAAAAACCAAAAAAAAAAAAAAACAATCATTTTTAGTAATTCCTCAAGAATCACCCCTGAATCAAAACTAAACCCATAAAGAGACATAAATATTTAAAATTAAAATTATTTCATTGTCCTGGCTATTTTATTGTCAACTTGACACAAGTTTAGAGTTATTTGGGAAGTAGGACTCTCAAGTGAAAAAAATGCCTCCATTAAGAACTACCTGTAGGCAAGACTGTAGTGAATTTTCTTAATTAGTTATTGATGTGAGAGGGCTCATTCCATTATGGGTAGTGCAACCCTTGGGCAGGTAGAGGTCCTGGGTATAAAAGAAAGCAGACTAGAGTTCATTTTCTAGCAACTACATCAGGCCGCTCACAACTACCTGTAACACCAACTCCAGAGTTGGATCAAATGACCTTTTCTAGCCCTGGGTACCTGTGCTGCACTCACTTGCACAGACCCACACACAAACACATAATTAAAAAACAAAAGTAATTCTTTTAAGATGACTGTTACTTTGCAAACTAAAAATAAAATTTTAAATTAAAAGTAAAAACAATGTTCAAGAAAAATTAAACTTGAAATGCTTATAAAATAGGGGGAAAAGCCACAGGCCATGTTAAGAATCCATGCGACTACCGAGGGCCATGTCAATGTCCATGATCCATGTTACCACCAAAGGCATACGGATGTCCACAGTCTGTGCTGCCACCTGAAGCCATGTTGATGTCTGTGGTCTGTGCTGCTGCTGAGGGTCATGTCTATGGTTTGTAGCTATGTGAATGTCCAGGGTAGGTGTTTCCATTGAAGTCCAAGTGTATGTCCATGGTCTCAGCTGCCTACGGAAGCCATATTGATATCTGTGGGCCACGCTGCCACTGGGGTCCATGTTGATGTGCATAATCTGTGCTGCCATCTGAAGCCATGCTTGGTCCTCCTGGGGCGAGGGGAAATGTGGATATCTGTGGCCCATGTTACCACAGAAGGCCATGTGGAAGCCATGTTCATGTGCTTTAGGTTATGCTACTGCCATAAGCCATACTGATGTGTGTGTGACCTTGACTGCTGTCTGAGGCCATGTTGATGTCTGTGGTCCATGCTGCCACAAGCACCATGCTGATGTCTGTGGCCCATGTTACCACTAAAGGCCATGGGGATGTCAATGGTCTCTGCTACCACCTGAAGTCATGTTGATCTCTGTAGCCCATCCTGTTGCCAGAAACCATGTGAAGTCCATGTTCCATGCTACCAGTGACCATAAAAGGCAAGGAAACTTCTTTTGCAGTGATATTGATGACTACAGACTCACAGTTGAGAATAAGAGACATAGATAATGTCTGGACAGGAAGCCATTGAAGAGAACTCTTAAAAATTGTGAGAGGAATGCTGAAGTATAGCTCTTCACAGTTGATGGCTTCTGGCAGGGGTGAGGGTGGGGAAGGACTCAGTTCTCTTTAAGAACTGGGAGTTTGACCATGCACCAATGAATATATGGGCAGCACAAATTGAACTTAGTACTTCTTTTCTTCTTCTTCCGTTTTGGGAGAAAACACAAGGTTGGGGGGGGGGGGAGAACTGGGAAGTAAATGAGATCGGGATACATTATGTGAATCTTTCCAAATAATCAATAAAAATATTATGTTAAAAAGAGGAAAAACTGGAGTTGGGGATTCAGTGGTAGAGCACTTGCCTAGTAAGCAAGTGCAAGGCCCTGGCTTTGGTCCTCAGCTGGGGGCACGGTGGGACACAAATAACAAAAAAGAGGGAAAATTACAAATGTATAGAAATATATAAAGAATGGCCTATATATTTTATGTATACTCATGTACACACAGAGAAAAACCTAAAAAAAAAGTAGTTAATAGCTCCCTAAGACTGTGGATTGATATGCTAATTTCTTGAATTTTATTTTTCCTAATGCCAAAGAGGACTATTAATTTTATCAGGCAATAACAAAATCTAGTACTTCCATAATTGCCTCAGAGAGACAGGATGTAGAGTCACTTAATCACTTGAAAATTATCATTTAAAAACAAAAATGATGAAATATTTCTAAATATTTCTCTAATAAATCAAAGATAATTATCACTATTTCTGCTAACAAAGTAAAAAATCAAATGTAACAAAATATACCACCACAGTAAAACTTAACGCATCAGTTTCAACACTGCACCATATAGTCTTCTCTTTGTTTTTATGCTGGGGTAGAAGCCAAGGCCTTGTACTCGTTAGACCTGTGTTCACTCTACCACTAAGTGCCCTGCATTCCCAAGCTCGGGGTCTTGTTATATAGTGAAGACTTGCCTCAAACTCACAATCCTCCTGACTTTGCCTCTCAAAGCTGGGACTGCATAGCAATATAGTCCATTTTTTAAAGCTCTAGAAGTAGAATCAGATATAATAAACCTCATATTTTACTTCCATTGCCAATACCTGCTGTACTAGTTAACCAAAATCAACTTCACAAAGTGAAAAAAAGTTCTGAAGTTATGTTATTATTTGGCAAACTTCACCTGAATCACAATTATAATTTTAATTACATGCTATTATCTAACTGTTAAAATAAAGTAGCTCTATTATTAACACCATAGTTATAAAAGTGGACACTGATGAAAATTGTCATTTAATAAGGCTAGTTATTTATTATGTCAATTCTTTTTAAATTGTTTATTTCATTTGTGGTGTGTGTGTGTGTGTGTGTGTGTGTGTGTGTGTGTGTATACATTCATATGCCACGGTGTACTTATGAAGGTTATATGACAACTTGTGGGAATAAAGTCTATTCTACCACAGTGGGCCCAAGGATTGAATCCAGGTCATCACACTTAGTTGCAAGCACCTTTGCTCACTAAGCCATCTTGACAGGGTTTCTAGAAATTCTTCTGCTTGATTGTGTTTACTCTAGCAACCTCAAAATCCAAAGTACACCTCACCATCTCCTCCTATACCATTCAAACAGCCCTATAAGAGAGGCAGGTATTCATGGGACTATCTTAAGAATTCAACTGAAAGGTGATTCTAACCTAATTCACCTAACTACAGTAAATGTAGACACTATTCCTGGCTTTATATCCCATTCTGGCCCCACACAATTAACATTCATGCCTCAATCCAATTAACTCCTCTGAGGTACATGGTTGGGAGTGTAGAGCACAGAACACAACTGACAGCTAGCTGTGTTTCTTTAAACAACAGTAAAATAAGGGAAAATGGTAACAAGATTTCCATGCTCTTAAGAGTTATGAGAATTATTTTTCAAAACTTGCCATTACTCATAAAACTACTCATATCAAAACTGTGTAACAGTTATATAAGTGTTAAATTTTTGAGTGCTATTCTGTTAAACTTCAAGAGGTTTAAGAGGATTCCTTCAAAACCCTCTTTCATTTGCTCAATTCTCTTCTCAAGCATATTAGGCTCCATTAACAGCCAATCATGTAAGCTGAGCTGCAAGTGACCCGAGAGTTGCCATAGCAACAGCTGCTTTCTGAAATACGTGTTATGCATTTTAAAAGCTCTCACAGAGAGGATACCACATCTATCAATTAACAACTAAATCTCAACACAGCACATTATCCAAATGAAAGAAAAACCACCTTAACAAGGCAATGAGACCTTTCAACAAAAGAAACGTTTGACACACTTGACCTAAAATTCTATTGTGATTTATGTTTCAAAATGAAGCCTATAATTAATAAGATGTGACAGTTGAATACTATGCTTTTTAAAGCACAAAACTGATAGAGTAAGGAATAATAACCAGGACTATTTTTAGCAATGGAACATCAAGGATAATGAATGAACATATGCTGCAATATACTGGCAAACTGTCATGAAGCCAAATTAATGGAAAAGTTGGCCTAAACATGATTTACAAAAATATTTCTCAATATTTAAGTCAATGTGTATACCAAAAGACATTTCACTATTTTCAAAAAAAAAAAAAAAAACCCAAAAAACATCCTTTTAGTAATTCATTGCTAATTGAGCTCTCCTCCCATAAATTCCTGGTTAAAACATTCACAGTTAACTAGCTTTTATCAACAGTCACCAGAGTATTCAGCTCTGTAACAAGAAGAAACTTTGCTCTTTATTTTTGCAATGCTGGGGATAAGAAACATCCAAAATACAACTTGTTCTCTCCAAAATAACATCAAAAGTAGTATTCTGTGAATGTACATAATTAAAAAATAATAGTCTCAAAAATCAATTTCTCTGTAGTTAAAGTAAACAGAATGCATAAAAGGTATTGTTCACCATGTTAGGGTAGGTACCACAGACAGGATAATTAGATAAAATATACTGAAATCACTATTACACACTGGGATAAAGAACATTTTGTTAATATATTCCAGAGACTTAAATGTGACAGAAGATTCTATTACACATACTTACTGTAACTTTAAATTTTCAAAAACTTCAAAGGAATGATTTTAACAACTAGTGACTACTGTTACTATTAAATCAGAAATTTAGGAAAACAAGGTATAATAAGATGACAAAGAGAAACTTTTAAAAAACTGTTAAGAAAGAAAGCTAGCAATAAGCTACTTAGGCATGGCTCCCAGCATCTTAGAACAACCTTAAAAGGCCCATTTTATTAAGTTTATTAATGAACTATATATTAATTTCCTAGAAAATTCCTGTCTCAAAGGTTATTCTCTTAATGGTGGAAAACTTTTTATTTTTGTTTTCTTTCAGTATAAAAGCTTGGCCTTGCATTCCAGTTCTCTATACCCTGAACTCACACAAATTTGGAATATGAGTAAACACTTAACTCAAAACCTAACAACAATGTTAATACTACTATTATCTTTTGATACCTACTAATTAACACACATTAATTTATGAGTGTATCAATGACATAAGTACACAATCATCTCCATTTTATGGATGACAAAACTGAGGAACAGAAAAGAAGTTTACCTCTAATATTCCATAGTTGTTCTAAGTCAGTCTGACTCTATAGTCTTTCGTTACTATCTATGTCACTCATGTGAATAAATATGGCTCCCAATCTATAAGCTGACCCTAACAAACTAACATTGCTCTTTATCACACTTTTATTCCTTTCTTTGGTTAAATTGGTTAGTGTGCCAATTTCCTGGAATGGTTCTGAAAGAACAAGACATTATTAAGTTTTATGCAAAGTTAAAAAAAAAGAAAAGAAAAAAGTTGAACACAAACCCAAAAAAGGAGAAACCACCTATAAAGACTACATAAAACTGTACAAAAGAATAAAATGGCGCCGGGCAGTGGTAGCACACACCTTTAATCCCAGCACTCGGGAGGCAGAGGCAGGCGGATCTCTGTGAGTTCAAGGCCAGCCTGGTCTCCAAAGCAAGTTCCAGGAAAGGCGCAAAGCTACACAGAGAAACCCTGTCTCGAAAAACCAAAAAAAAAAGAAAAGAAAAACAAAACCAAAAAAAATAATAAAATGGC
>CABHPQ010170981.1:0-43390 GCA_902168405.1 Peromyscus aztecus
AACTTCTAGAAAGCAGGCGTATTTGAGCTGCCAGTTGTTTAGTGGGTGAGAAATCGCCCCCTGTATCATTTGCTGTTTTTTGTTTTGTTTTGCTGTAATAAAATGCCCTGACCAAGGCAGCTTACAGAAGGAAGCATGTGTATTGGTTTATGGTTCCAGACAGGTAAGAGTCCGTCATGATGGGGAAGGAATAGCAGCAAGTGGCAGACATGGGAACAGGACAAGAAACTGAGAGATCGGGGCTGGAGAGACAGCTCAACAGTTAAGAGCACTGGCTGTTCTTCCAGAGGACCTGGGTTCAATTCCCAGTGCCCACATGGTAGCTCACAGCTGTCTGTAAGTCCAGTTCCAGGGGACCCGACAACCCTCACACAGACACCCATGCAAGCAAAACACTAATGTGTTGTGGGATGTTCTGTATGTTGTGAATGTGTTGCTCTGGTTGACTGATAAATAAAATGCTGATTGGCCAGTAGCCAGGCAGGAAGTATAGGATAGGTGGGACAAAGAGAAAGGAGAATTCTGGGAAGGGAAAGGCTGGGTGAGGTGATGCAGCCACCGCAGCGAGGAGAAGCAACATGTAAGATATTGGTAAGCCATGAGCCACGTGGCAAGGTATAGATTTTATAGAAATGGGTTAATTTAAGATATAAGAAGTAGATAATAGGAAGCCTGAGCCATTAGGCCAAACAGTTTAAATAATATAAGCGTCTGTGTGTTTATTTGAGTCTGAGTGGCTGCCAGCCCGGGCAGGACTGGAGAAAACTCCGACTACACTAATGCACATAAAAATAAAAATAAAAATAAATCATTAAAATAGTTGTATTTAAAAAAACAAACCCAAGAGATCACATCTTCAACTATGGTCATGAAACAGAGAATAAACTGGAAGTAAAGTGAGGCTGTGAACTCTCAGATCTCACCCCTGCAATGTACTTCTCCAGCAAGGCTGCACCATCTAACCCTCCCCAAACCACACCACCTGCTGGGGACCAAGTGTTCAAATATCTCATCCAATGGGGGCGCATTTCTCCTCTAAACCAACAGGCACACACCAAAAGAGAACAACAACAAAACAACCCAAAAACCAGAGAAGTAAAACACAGTGGAGTGTCGTCCACATCCAGATCTAGCCTCTCATGTTTTACACCCTGCTCCTTCTGCAGGAAAGAAGCAAGCAACCCTGGTGTGACCTTTGTAGTAAGGTGACCGCCTCGTCGACTGTGAAACACCTTCTGGGTTTTAGATGAACAAACTTCTTGAATTCGATGTGCAGACGCATTTCCAATGGGTAAAACAGAATTATCAAGTGGAGCGAGGAAGGAGGGATGTTGATAACTATGTATCTCAGATCTAATTGAGGCGTTCTATCCACACCCGCTAATAATAAAAACCCTGGGAGAGTAGGAGCAGCCATCAGAGCCTAGGCAATCAGATTAGCCTCTGCTGACTTTATTACTTCTGATCTTCTTTCTTGAAGTAATTGTTATTCAGCGTGGATTATGTCTATTTTGCTTCCTCTAATATTGCTTCCTAAATCCTTAAGATTAGTTCATGTTTGTATAAGCCATTTTTAGCTAAAGTCCAATTTGTAATAGAATACACCCCCTTTCTCCATTCTCAGCCCTCATCGCAGCTCCAGTTACACAATGGCAACAGATAAAAGTGGGGGGGGGGGCACCGCCAGTGTCTTCCTCTCTGCTCCTCTTCCACGAAAATTTTAGTGGGCTTTCAACAAGTCTAACATGCCAGGCACTGTCCAGGGGGTAGCTGTGGCAAAATGGACATATATTCAAAGTCTTGCTGTAGCATGCATTTTCCTCCTGTGTTGTTATCAGTGAGGGGTACCTCCACCTCTTCAGACACCCAGACAAGAAACTGTGGGGCCATCCTACCAGCTTTCTCTTTCTTTCCTCCACCTCATATGCAAATGGCTCTCATCAGTCCATTTTCTATTACTAAGACGGGGCTAAAGGGCAGAGGCGCTGGCCAGATGTCTTCAGACGTGGTTCAGAGCATAGTGCCAGCATCTATTCAGTTCCTGTTGAGGATCTTGGGCTTGTGATGGAGCTGAAGATAAATAGTCAGCAAAGAACCAGGAAGGTGGCCAAACTCCTTGGATAGCTAACGCATTTCTGTAGGAAATGCATTGATCCGTCATGAGGGTCCTACTCTTATGATCTACTCCTTTTTTTTTAATAAAGAAGTTTTTTTTAAGATTTATTTATTATGTATACAGAATAGGGTACCAGATCTCATTATAGATGGTTGTGAGCCACCATGTGGGTGCTGGGAATTGAACTCAGGACCTCTGGAAGAGCAGTCAGTGCTCTTAACCTCTGAGACATCTCTCCAGCTTGATCTACTCCTTTCATGATGTTCCTATTCCAAGTGCTGCTGCAGCAGCAGAATTCAGCCTGTGTTTTGGAGAGGGCACTCCATGTCTTAGTTTGTTTTGTTTTGTTTTGTTTTGTTTTGTTTTGTTTTTTTCTTTTCTTTTCTTTTCTGTGAAGAAACACCATGACCGTGGCAACTCTTATAAATCAAAGCATTTAACTGAGGTGGCTGGATTGCAGTTTCAGAGATCCAGTCCATTATCATCAGGATGGGGAGCATGGCAGCATGCAGGCAGATGTGGTGCTGGAGCAGAGAGTCCCACTTCTTAAAACTCAGAGGCAACAGGAAGTCGACTCACTGTCACACTGAGTGAAGCTCGAGAAAAAAACTTCAAAGCCGAAGCCCCCTTTCCTCAAAAGCCTGTGGCCCATAGCTCATTGCCTTCCAATTAATGGTCAGAGCATTTCATGGACAAATGTGTTGTAATGTTGGCTATCATCAAGATTTGATGTCATTATTATTATTCCATCAAAAAGCTATACAACTGCCAATAAAGTCTCTAGGAAAAATTGGATAAAAATAAAGTTAACACTTCTATCCTTGTAACAAAATTGATTCCAGATGGGTAAGAGGAGAATGTAAAAAAAAAAAAAAAAATTCAGAAACAGTAGATGTATAAGAACCCTCCAGTAATCTGGGGGCCATGGTGCTCACCGCAGTGGAAGAAAACAGAGGAAATGAATTTTATATTTGTTCCAATATAAATTAAGTTTATTACACAAAAAAAGGTTAGACAGTACTTACTGTGGTACGATGAAAGCTTAGTTCTTTAACATCCTAAAATAAAAGCCCTTACAAACGACTCTACCAACTGGAAAATGAAAGGCAAAATTCCACAGAATCTAAAAATCATTCAGCTGTACTGATCTGTTCTCAGATTTGCAAATTAAAGCCATAACTACCAGGAATGCATCAACGTGACGGAGAATTCAGAAAATGTAAGTAGTGGCATCCCCATAACACTCACCTAGGTCGGGGAGCAGAGCAAATATGTACTGCTGGCAAATGCCTGTAGTGTGCCTGCTCTCACCATGGCAGTCTGGCACTAACATGGTGTTATTGAAAACGGCCGAAATGGAAGGCTATTTGTCTCTTTAGTTCTGCACTGGCCCCACTGGGTCTGTAACACACAGTGCTATCCGAAGAGCATCGGGAGGACATGCCCACCTCTTTCTGGTGTCTGAATTTGGGGAAAGAGTTCTATGCTGGATCTTACTCAGTTTCCCAACCTCACTTTGTGGCAGTGTGTCATCAGACATTTCAGTCAGCCTCAAGGTTGAGAAACAAATGGTGTCTCCAGGGGATTTAAGCTGCATTTGGTTGTCTTAGTTAATTGTTCTCTTGTTGTGATGAAATACAACAAGGC
Source organism: Peromyscus aztecus (assembly GCA_902168405.1). NCBI lineage: Eukaryota > Metazoa > Chordata > Mammalia > Rodentia > Cricetidae > Peromyscus > Peromyscus aztecus. The sequence goes on from CABHPQ010170981.1 coordinate 3,764, forward strand.
AACATAGAGAAGCATTTAATTGGGGTCTTGCTTACAGTTTCAAAGAGTAAGTCCATGTTTATCATGGTGGGGAGCATGGCAGCAGGCAAGCATGGTCCTGGAGCAGTAGCTGAAACTCACGTCTAATCTGCAAGTAGCAGACAAAAAGAGAGACTGGAACTGGCATGGGCTTTTGTCAACCCCCAGTGACACACCTCCTCCAACAAGGCCACACCTCTTAATCCTTCCCAAACAGTTCCACAAACTGGGGACCAAGTACTCAAACCTATGAGCCTATGGGGGCCATTCTCACTCAAACCACCTCACTGACTGAAGTTGGTGCATTTTCTTAGGGGCACTGGTATGTCTTTTTCTGATTGCAGCTTTCTGTATTTTGCTAACAGTATGATTTCTCAAAACTCTCGATGATGGCAGGATTTAGCCTGTTATTTAATGTATAAGCTGTAAATTCTTTCTCTCAGTTTATAATCTCTTTGTGGTATCCTAATGCATAATTTATGTTTCTTTGTAGTCAAATTTAGTAGCTGCTTTCTTTATTATAGCTTCTGGTCTTGTGCTACACTTAGGCTCTCTTGACTCTGAACCCATGAAGCACATTCTTTGTGGTGCCTACTAGAGGGTTCTAAATTGTGGCTGTTGTCAAGTTAAAATCTTTAATCTATCTGAAATATATACTCCTGCCAGTTATAACATAGAGCCCAGTATCTTTTTTCCTCTGGCTCACAGGTTAGCCTGACAACCCTTATGGAAGAGCATGTTTCCCCACTAAACTGTCATCTTTATCATAAAGTTTTTAGTTCTAGAGGCATCATTTTTCTTTTTTCTTTTGGTACCTTATTCCATATCTTTGGATATTGGAGACTAGTCTATATAGTACATATATGGACAGCTGTGTGCACAAACTATTACATAACCATATGATACACTTGTTATAGAATAATACGTGCTATAATACACAGTAGAAGAGTTGTATAATATGCAGTGGACACCAAATAATACTCATTTCTTATCTGCTAAGATTCTGTCCTTTCCTGGCTCATTTTTCCTAAGGATCATTGAAGCAACTCTTTCTGCATCCCAACTCGCCACACACACTCAGAGAATTCTGTTGTTGTCTGCGAGTGTCCTGCTACAGTCTCAATTGACAAATGGAGGATTAGCATCCCTAAGTGCTAAGTGCAGCTACTGTATGATAACAATTTAGCTTTCCCCTTTGTTTGGGACTTCTTCTGAATCAAGAAGGTGTATGTGAGGGGTGTAGTCAAGAAACCATCGAAATGGCCCCTCCATGGTTGAGGGTGGTTATTGTGAATAAGAGAGAAAAAATACCCTGAGGCATCTGGAAGAGTCCAGAACAGAGAGAAAAAGAAGCAGACTGGACATGGCCAGGGCTGTCTGTGAGAGAAGGGAGAATAGTTGGGGCAGAGGGAAATCTCGCCATTATAGAGGATGGGGGCTCTGGAATAGCCCGGGAAGGTAAGAAGAGCCAGGAGCCAAGCATGGGGTTTGAAATGTGTAGCAGGTACTTGTGAAAAGGGAGCCTGGAGGCCAGCGTGCACTTGGATGTGCAACCACAGCTGTATGTCAATGGAACATTGTGTGCCTTCTGGAAGGAAGGTACATGACTCCTTTTGGCAGAAGGGAACACATTCCACAGTTCCGAAGGAATGCTGGCTTTTATCCAACCATCAGAAATCCTTCTCTACTCCAGCCTGAGCTAAGACTATCATCTCTGGACACCATACTGCCTGAGACCTGGCAGAAAGTTTTAGAGTATTCCTTATGTAACTCTTGCAGGCTTCTCATTCAGCTAATTCCTAGGTATTTAATTAATTAATTAAATTAATCTTATTTGTTGTCATTGCTATTAATTTCTAAATATTTTTATCAGCCAATTTACTGTGTTAGACCCTAAGTTAACCCGTAAGCCCACCTGCCCAAGGACCAGGTAACTTCCTGGAATGCTGGGAGTTGTAGTTCTTGGAAAACAGCAAGGTCTCATGGGAAAGTGTGGTGGCCTATGGATTTTGTCCATAAAAGCCCTGCTAATTTCCAGGGGGTAGTCCTGACCAAATTCCTTCTTGGTCAGTATGTTAATTTTTAATGAAAGTTTGTTTAATTGGGCCAAAATGATGGAACTGGTTTTTCTCTGGTGAATTTCAGGATTAACAATAGTTTATCCATCGATTTCTAGGAAATTCTTTTCTATTTCTAGATAAAATTATATCCACAGCTAATAATAATTTTCTCTTTTGCACAATTTTATTTCTTTTTTTTTTCTTTTCTTTTCTTTCTCTGTGTAACAACCCTGGCTGTCCTAGAACTCACTCTGTAGACCAGGCTGGCCTCGAACTCAGAGATCTTCCTGCCTCTGCCTCCTGGGTGCTGGGATTACAGGTGTGTGCCACCATGCCCAGCCTTTTCCATAATTTTTATGTTTCCTCTGTTTGTTTTCATTAACGTCTGTAAAACAATGTCAAATATAATTGTGGCAAGAATGGGTTTCTTACAGAGGTCAGGTGATCCAAGTAAAAATTATATTACTAGTTCACAACTCTTGTTCATTATCACATTTTTTCCCTTCTAGAATGTAATGTTTAGAATCCAGACTCAGGGAGTTCTTTTCACTAGGACTATGAATGGTTTAAATCCCAATATCTAGGAACAAAAAAACCCTAAGGAAAAAGCTAAAGAATGTTTTCCCCTATGTGCATGTACACACACACACACACACACACACACACACACACACACACGCACACACTCACACATTTCTCCACTTATTACATAGCTGTCATTTTTACGCTCCCCAGTTCTAGAGGAATCTTCTCTACAGCCTGTGTGGACAAAGTGAATTCAGTCCTGCTGTGCTCCCCTGAGGTCTCTGGTTATTTCTTTTTCACGTGAGTGGAGTTTTCCGGGCGGTCAGTGCCTCCCGAGCATGTTTAATAAGCTATAATAATGAATGCAGAATAGGTTCATCATCTGCAATTTTATAATAGAGAGGAAAGATGAAAAACAACGACTGGCTGAAACTGACCTTGGACCACCTTTAACTTTGATTTCAACTATGCTAGAGATGGAAAAAATGAGCTGTCTCTCCATGATCTTGGGTAGGTCCAGCCGCTTTCTGATGCTGAGACCCCACACCTTTTCTATTACTAAGTCTCCTTTGACTTGATTTTTGTGTGATTGTTTTTGAGGTCGGAGTTGCTATGTATCCCAGGCTAGGCTAGGCTCGAACTTCATATCCCCCTGCCTCATCCTCCCAGGTTCTCATATGATGGGTATGTGCCCCTGTGCTTGGCTGTTTTACTTCCTGAGAGCCTTTGCAAAAGGCTAGAAAGATCTTTGGAGGGTCCTGAGCATATCTGGCCCTGGGAAGGCGAGGGCCCCTTGGGTTGGACCCTGTATGTGAGGAGTGTTCCACGTGTCCATCTAACTAGGGACGTGGAAGCAGATGAGCTGAGATTCCCAAGAGGAATGTTGGCGCCTAGTTGGCATGGTTTCTCTGCAGGGAGCACTTCACAGTGGCCCTCACTTCCTGTGGTCACCCCCTAGCCCTCTATGGTCCTCAGTGGAAACTGCTCAATTGACCTGAGGGAATAAAAACTCTCATTTGAATTCTTTTGAGGTGACATGCCTCCGATACCTCAGCCTGTCTTCCCCTCACTGTTCTTCTGATTAAATTAGATGGTTAATACCATTAATTAGCTCCTGCATTTACCTTGATGTAAAAACCCCAGGTGTTAAAGCTGAGTGATTCTTTTTTTTTTTTTTTTTTTTTTTTTTTTTTTTTTTTTTTTAATTTAGACGATGTTTCCTGTTTAGTTGCAGCCTGGCTAGTCTGCCTCACATCTTTCCTTCCATAGATACTTCAAACTCGCCTCTCCACATACTCCTGCACGATTTCATGCAGACCAGTCGCTCTGTCTGATTTTGTCTAATCAAAATGCCTATGATACTTCAACCTTCTGAACAATACCTGTGCAACACCTAGCTCCAACTTACCCTGATTTTTAAAAGACGTTCTTTGTCCATCCAGTCAAACCTTAATTTCCTTTCAAATTGCCACTCGGATTTCCTCTCCCTCTTTGGCTGGAACCACCCGCACCGGGAAGTCTTTCAAGCATGGAGCAGCAGCTGACTCACCTCTGATTGCCTTGACTCCCCTTTCCTCAGCTGGCAGGGCACTGCCAGGTTCGTATTGAAATGCATTCTGCCATTTAATTCTCTGCAAGAGAAGTCCCCTGGCTCCTGCCTTCTGTGATCAATTCCAGAATCCTTCCCCTGGCCATTAGGCTCTTACTAATCTGGACCTGTCCTTCTTGCCCTGACCTACTGCTTACCCAATTAAATGCTAATCACGCCACACTTCTCACGTCCTCTTTTGAGAGAAGCCTTATTTCTCTTTTCATTTCTGTGTCTCTAACCCAAGTGGAAATGCCTTTGCCTCTTTCCTCTCTCTAGCCATGTCCTTCCCAGCGTTCTCAGGGCCCTTGGCTCCCTTCGCTGACTTATTCTTGAGTCTGACTACATTTCAGGTTGTATTGAGCACCTGTGTACCTAATTTGATCTTCCCCACAATCCTAGAGAAAGGTGTTATTGTCGTTCCCTGGGGCAGGGACGGTGGCTCAGTAGGTAAAATTCTTCCTATGCAAGCATGAGGACCTGAGTTTAGATGCCCTTGTGCCCGAGTTTAAAGCCAACGTGGCTGCATACACCTGTAAGCCCCAGTGCTGGAGGCAGAGATGCACAGATTCTGTGGGCTTGGTGGCCAGACAGCCTAGCTGAAACAGTGAGCTCCGGGCTTAGTGAGAGACCTTGTCTCAACAGATAAAGTGGAGAGCACCTGAAGACATTCTCATGTCAACCTCTGGTCTCCCATACATGCCCATGAGTGAGCATGCCCACTCACCTGTATACAGACACACCACACACACACACACACACCACACACACCACACACACACACACATCACACCATACACACACACACCACCATACACACACACATCACACACATGCACACACACCACACCATACACACCACACACACACACATACACACACACCATACACACACGCACACACACCACACCACACCCCCACACACCCCCACACACCACACAAGAGGCCTGATCCTCAGAGAGGTTACCCACCCAGACGTGAGTTGCATCCACTTGGTAATGATGCTAAGAGGCAAGCCCTGGCAGCCAGACTTCAGAAGCCATGCTCTCAACTACCACGTAGACCTGCTTCTTTTCGTCCTGTGAGACTTGGTGACTGTTCTCGTGGTCCTTCCCCAGCCTGACTGGCAGCTCTTGAAGGCAGGAAACACCTTCATTGCCTTGTGTGCGGCCTCACGTTGCCTTCCTGGAGCTCAGCACTTAGGAAGTGTTAGGATGTGCTGCGTCTGGGCAGGGCCCGTGTCTGTCTGTCCATCTTGCATTTCTTCAGCACCTGAAAAGGTGGTCTGACATGTAGTAATAAGTAGCCAAAGATCGTTTGTGGAGTGGGTAATTGAACAAATATTTGGGTCACAGTTGGAAAGCGATGCCATCCTGTCAGCACATCCTTCTTGAACTCTCTCTCGTGTATAATTTGCATTTCTAATTCCCGGGCGGGCTTCCCAGTTACCTGTGGGCTACTTATGGTGGTGATTAACCGGACTTTTCCCCACCCCATGGAATAGATGAGTCTTCGTCTACTCATGCTAATAACTAAAAAACAATACCCAGGAGTGGATAATTTATAGACATTTATTCGCTCAGTTCTGAAGACTAGATGTCCACAGTCAAGGCATAGGCAGCAGCTGGGGAAGCTGTTCTATGCTTCCATAATGGTTCCTCCAGAGGAGGTGATTGCTGTAGCTAGCCCTTACCTAGAAGGCAGGAGGGCAAGCAGGTTCCCTCCATTAACCCAGTCTCCTCCTTAAGCCCCACCCCCTCGATACCATCATACTGGCCACACCTGAATCTGGGAGGGGGCGTATCCACCATAGAGGGAACAAGGGGACTGATGTGCTTTCTATCATTCTTCCAAGACTAACAGAGTCTTACGAGAATGGCGTTAGTGTCCTCAAGAAACGAGCTCCTGTAACCCAGTCAGCTCTTACAGCTTCCACCACTTCTTCGTGTCATTACGTTGGCAGTGGAATGTCAACGTGTGCCTTCGAGGGGACAAGCCATATTACACTGTAGCAGTTTGGCTATGTCAAGAGTATTTATATGTGCGATTCTCTAACGCTGTAAAACAGGGCATTGTCTGTGTGAGTGCATATTCAGAGATTGTTCTGCATTTGTTGGGATGCTGCTTACTCCAGAGCCACACCTCCAGCTCTGTGCCAGGTGCAGTTGGCTTTAGGATCCTATAATACCAAATTGCCCCTAGTCCCCCATCCTCTGAGTCCCTGCCACAGAAGCAGCTGTGCCCTATATTCCTCCCCCTGCCATCCTCATCTCTGTCCCCCACCCAGAGGGACAGCCTCTCAAGAGGGACACCAGTGGTCTTACGTTTCCTGTCTTCTCAGAGTCATACATACCATCCAGCTCCATAAATACTTGCTGCTGATGGTGATGTGTGTACCTGTCTTTATCCTATTGATGAGTACGGACTGGGAGCATCCAGGAAGCCACGAAAATGGATGTGCTTGAAGCCACTGGATCTATTCCTGGATCTTACATTTGTCAAACAGACACTATTGGGAAATAGGTTTTAACCTTAAAATGACCTCATGGGAGACTTGTAGCCCGTGATAGCCTGTGGTGTATTGGATCTGCTTCCCACCTGTTCCCACCCACAAGCCAGAGACAGAGACATTAATTACTTGCTTCCCTGGTCTCACTGTTTATTGCAGAGTTTTTTTTTTATCCTGCTAGCCCTTTACTCTGTGGCCTAGACAGTGAACTGAACATCCTCCCTGGAAGCCAGGAGCGCTGGCTGAGTCTTCCAAGAGCCCAGACTTTCCTCATGGTATCCTAATCCCCAGAGACTGGGAGCTAAGCTCTGCAGAGAGCAGCAGCCTGGGGAAGACAGGGAAGAAAAGATGCTGGCCAAAGGGACTGTAGCCACTAGACACAATAGTATACCTCTGGTGGCCCTAAGATGTCAAAGGACTGTGGTCTTGGGACTGGGAAGATGACTCAGCAGATAAAATTCTAGAGGCATGATCACTGAAGACCTGAGTGTGCACCCCAGCACCCAAATAAAAAGCCAGACATGGGGCGTGCACCTGGGTGGAGACCAGAGCATTCCAGGGGCTTGGCTGGCCAGCCAGGCTAGCCAAAACAATGAACTCCAGGCTCAGTGGGAGACACTTGTCTCAAAAAGTAAGGAGGATAGCAATGGAGGAAGACACCGGCATTGACCTCTGACCTCTGCATGTTCACGTTCATGCACGGGTAAGGATGGAGACACACACACACACACACACACACACACACACACACACACACACACACACACACGCACTTAATAAAAAACAAAAAGAGACTCTGGTCTCTTCACACGGTGTCATCTGTGAACTGATGAAATAGTTCTGCTGCGCATGATCCAGCTGTGGAAGGAAGCCTGCTCTCTGGTGAAAGAGCACGGAGAGCTCCACATGTTTTCCCAACCCTGTAATCTCAGGGTGGGGGGGGGCGGATCTCACTGCAAGTTTGCAGAAAGCCTGTACTATGTATATATCCTATTCCAAAACGTATACACAACACACACACACACACACACACACACACACGCACGCATACACACACACACACACACCCCTGGAGGGTGCTATTGAGAGTCTGTGGCTCTGCAAAAACAATCCACAGATCGCCATTTCTATACCACTTCCCCCAAATATTTCTTCCTTACTCATTGATTTTTAGATTCTGTGGAGTGTTTGCCACACAGCAGATAACTCCTTGCGTTTGGAATGGACTTTGCTGCTATGGTGATTATATATATTCTCATCTCTCATATCTTGTTCTTGACCAGGTCCATTGTGCGGGTCTGTTCATCCAATGTGTGCTCATTCAGCCCAGGAGGCAGCGGGCATCCTAATCTTCGTTGAGTTCGATAGTGGAACTGGGGATGCAGAAACAAGATGCAGACCCTGCTCCCATGGGTCCTGGCCTAGGGGAGAGGTGGCCACACAAATATGATCCGGCGTATTATCTCAGAATGACAGGTGGGAAGGGGGTATCTTGTCCTAAGTCTGCCTAGAGGAGGTGCCACCTGGGCTGAATCTCACAAAGATAGTGAAGGTTGTTGGGGTCAAAAATGCAAGGCAGGACCTAGGAAGAACTGAAATTTGAGATTGAGCAGCTAGGCTGAGCCTGCGACATGTGTCAATTAACTCTAGTTAATTCCATGTGTGTTAAACTCCACAGCAGCAGCCACACCCCTGGACATGTCCTTTTTAGGGTTCTCTGAAAGGTGGACAAGAAGCATGTGAGTCTTCCCTGGTCCCTGCTCTAAAGCTGTGTGTGCCTGAGAGCCGCAGACATAACTTGTAATACAGTCCACCCTCCTTCTACCTCCCCTTAAACATACCACATTCCATTCCATCTGCCTGATTCATCTTGGCCTCTTTCCTTCCCAAATCCGTCCTTCAAAGGAGGCATCTGCCCTTTCCCAAGGATGTGATCCTCTCTGTCCCCTCCTCCCTGTCCTCTGTGTCTGGTAACTCATAACCCCAGGCAGTGGTTCATAACCAGTTACCCCCTCTGTCCACATCTCAGCAACGAATGAGTCCACGTTCACAGCCCACAGCTGCTCCATCTGGAATACTCCTTCCCAGAAGGGTGGGGACTCCCAGTTTCCTGTCAGCCAATAAAAATGAGATACTAGGTATTCAAAGGCAGGATCTTGGAATTCCTAGGGTGTTGTTACCATCTGAGCCCTCTAGAGCTGTAAGGAAGCTGTTTCTGGCCCGTGGAGCTCCATGGAGGTAGGCTTCCTTGACCTCAGTATACCCCACCCTGACAAAATGCCTCCTGAGAACAACTAAACTGTTCATGAGGAATTAAGAAGGTAAAGTGGGGCTTGGGGGGAGGGTTGGGTGTTGGCTGAGAAAGAATTCTGAACAGGTTAGAAGTTTCAGAGCTTTCATGTTGAAGGTGTGTAAGCCACAAAGATGTCCAAGTCCTGACCTTGTGTTTGTTAGGTTTTCGTTCTTTCTTTTTTTTAAAAAGATTTATTTATTTTATTATGTAGTCAGTGTTCTGGCTGCACGTATGTCTGCAGGCCAGAAGAGGGAACCAGATCTCATTACGAGATGGTTGTGAGCCACCATGTGGTTGCTGGGAATTGAACTCAGGACCTCTGGAAGAGCAGCCAGTGCCCTTAACCGCTGAGCCTCCTCTCCAACCCCCTTGTTAGGTTTTCTTTAGGAAGAGTACCTTGGTGGATCAGGACCAAGGAATGCCGCAGAAATCACACCAGGCAGCAGATCTCATGCAAGAGATTTATTGGGGGAGAGGGAGCCAAAGGCTGCCTCTGAGCAGGAGTGAGAGAGAAAGGAGGGGAGGGGGGAGGGATGGCTGTGATGGCAGAGATTTTTTTTAAAAGGGTCTAGTGTCTCATTTGGGTGCTGATGATGAAATGGCTGCTGGTGCTGAGTCCCTGAAGGCAGGCTAGGGGAGGGGGAGCACCTGGTTACCAATAGTTTTAGTGTTCACAAAGGACATGGGCAGGCTACCAGTGCCTATTAACTGACTTTACAGAAGCTAGACCATTAAATTAAAAAATAAAATAAAATAAAAACCACAAATAGGACATTGAAGAAAAAAGAAACTCATGAAATTATTACCAAAATAAAGGAGAAATAGTGGGAACTCAGTCGGTAGAGCGCTAACAACCCAGGAGGCCCTGGGTTCCGTCCCAGCACCATCAGCCTTTAATCCCAGCACTTGGGGAACGGAGAGAGGAGGGTCAAAAGTCAAGGTCATCCTTGAGGGCAAAGCAAGTTTGAGGCCAGCCAAGGTTCCATGAGACCCTGTCTCAAAAAGAACAGAGAAGAAATACTAATTTAGAAACAAGAGAGTAAACTCTAAAGGGAAAACAAGTGATTAGCTTTTATCCATGTTCAAATGAACTGAAATCAACTTGGACTACCTTGGGGCTGTTTAACCACAGTGCAGGGTGGGGAGGGATGGGTGAGGGGAGGGTTGGAGAGATGGCTCATCGGTTAAGAGCACTGGCTGCTCTTCCAGAGGACCCAAGTTCAATTCCCAGCACCTCCTTGGCAACTCACAACTGTCTGTAAATCCAAGATCTGACACCCTCACACAGACATACATGCAGGCAAAACATCAATGCACATAGAATAAAAATAGATATAAAATGTAATTATTAAAAAGAAAAAAGAAATGCAAGAGGGGACCTCGTGGTTCCAAGCTCTGTCTTGTGTCCTTCCTGGTCAATGAGACCTTGTTCATTTTAGGCAATTGTATTCAATCTTCCAAGAAGGGAGTCTGTAAACTGAGAAGCCAAAATCAGTCCTGAGCCATTCCAATCTGAGAGGCAAGGACTATCTAATCAGGACCTTTTGAATCCTTGACTGCCCTTGAAGTAAGAGTTCATGAAAACTGGCCAGTTCGTATGATAAATAAAAAATGCTCCAAACTCTTTAGGAACTCAGTTTTACTTTGTTAATTCTATCCTTCTTCATGGAGGAATACCTAAGTCAATGAAAATCTAACTTAAAATAACATCAAGATTCGTGTCGAAGAGGGGTGTGGATGGTGGTTGGAAGGTGAGAGAGGGTGGTGAGGTGGGTTTGTTCAGTATGCATGATGTACAGTGTGTTGAAATTGTCTTACAAATTTAATTAATATAAAAGAACACAAAACACTTATAAAAAAAACATGAAAAATAACATTGGCCTCTCTGTGATGAAATCTCACATTTAGACACAAGAAGAATTGAGTGTGCCCAATAAGAAAGTTCAAAGACTTTGCTTCCTTTATTCTCTTAAATATTTTATTTGGAGTTTGCCCTTACAGTCAAGATAACCCACAATAAGAAAAATAGGCCATGTGAGTAAAAAAACAAAACAAAACAAAACAAAATTACTACAGAAAGGGCTGTAGACCAGTGTATTCTTGTTTCTGTTATATTTTAATATTTTTCTTATCAGTTCTTTGAAAATATTTATTCTCCGTGGCAGGTTTATGGTTGCTTTTTGTTTTCTTGTTTTTCTCCAATGTTTTCTGTAACAGCACAAACTGCTTTGTGATTTAATTATCTAAAGAGGAAGAAAAGCAAGTTTTGATGCCAGTGGGATTTTTTCCCCTGGCTTTTAAATGAGAATCATTAAGCCAATCAGTGTATTAAGATTGAGATGCCAAAGAAAACGTTTCCTGATGAGCTGACTGGATAATGGGTTTCCGTTCAGCTCTTTGATCTCACAGCCTGTTTTTGTGGGTAAAATTACAGCCCAGGTAGTCAAGAGTTTCACATTCACACTTTCCATCCTAGCCCACAGAAGCAGGAGTGTAACACGAATCTTAAAAGGTCTTATTAAAAAAAAAAAAAACAGAGCCAGATATTGGGGTGAAAGCTGAAAGATCAGAGAAGCAGAGCAAGCCAGCCACAAGTTTTTACCTCTACCCAATCCTCAATCTAAAGAGAGTTGAGTTCCTGTTTCCTCACTGCCCAGACATCACTTCCTGGGATTAAAGGCATGTGTGCTTCCCAAGAAAAAGCATGAGATCTCAAGTGCTGGAATTAAAGGTGTGTGCCACCACTGCCTGGCTCTGTTTCTCTCATGTAGCCCAGTGTGGCCTTGAATTCATAGAGATCCAGATGGATCTCAGCCTCCCAAGTGATAGGATTAAGGGTGTGTGCCACCACTGTCTAGCCCCTAAGTCCAATCTAGTAGCTGACTCTGTCCTCCATCCCCAGGCAAGTTTATTAGGGTACACAATATATCACCACACAGGAGACGCTGGCTCATGAAGCACATATAGTCCTTGACATACATTTTTACTGTTCAGGGGTGATTCTGTATGTTTGATTTCTTTTGTAATTCTCTATGTTTTTTCGCCGTCTGTTTAAGCACCCTGATCTGAGAAGCGATCTGTTCTTAGACTACGCCAAACTGCCAAGAGGCAACAGTAGTGCCTTCCCGCAAGCCTCCCCAGTCTCTTCTCAGAATATAAAAAAGATGAGTGCTCATGGCGTGACATGTAGTACAATGAGTAATTTGTTATGGTTCCACCAACAGCATTTCAAGAGAAACTGGTATGTTGTTATCATTGCAAGTGTGATAGGCAAGAACACCAGGGCTAGTGGCTGTGTTCCTGTGGCCTTATGCCTATGGGACCATCATCAAAAAGGCAGAAATTGGCTTTGTGTTCTCAGACATGGTTCTGACCTCCTGTAGGTTGTCAGGGTCCTTCCAGAGTTCAGGAGCCCATGCTCTAAGGACCACTGTGGCAGAGTTAAGTGGCAGGTGTACACGTTCCTCTAGGCACTTGAGCTACTGGGGGGTGGGGGGGGGATGCTATCGGCACAAATGTCTCTCTCTTTGATGGTTGGTGTAGTGTCCAACTTGGAAATGGAAGTTTTAGCTATGCTTTTTAGGAAAACAATTTTAAATCTCAATCAGAAATGAGCTTTTTTTCTGATGGTCCAAATGAAGTCCAGCACTGGAATGCACCAGATAATGCAAGCTGAAGGGCACTCTGTGGTTTAGATGTACATTAACACTCTGCTCAAGACAAACATATCCAAGGCTGGAGAGATGGCTCAGGAGTTAACAGCACTGGCTGCTTTTCCAGAGGATCCAGGTTTGATTCCCAGCACCCACTTAGTGGCTCACAGCTGTCTGTAGCTCCAGTTCCAGGGGATCTAATACCCTCTTCGGGCTTCCATGGACACCAGGTACTCACGTGGCACACAGACATACGTGCAGACAAAAAAAATACCAGTAACACATAAAATAAGTAAATTTTTTATAGAAAGAAAGCCATATCCAGTACCAAAGGGGTATTGGGGTCTCTCTCTCATGTGACAAATATCTCAGCATCTTCTGATGCCTACAGACCTCATCTCAGAAGAATGCTTTATTCTGAGTGCAATAAAATTCCTAGAATTGCATAAAAATACATTATATCATGAAATTTAATTCTAGTCAGAGGCCCCCTTCGAGGGGTTCAACACACTGAGCTGTAGCAGTCTGCTTCCCTGTGTCCCCGCTGCTGAAGGGAAGTGACGGGCGCTGTTTTATTAGGTGGCAAGGATGCTCGAGCTTGAACCTGAGTCTTGTGCATGCTCAGCAAGTGCTCCAACCCGGACTTAGATCTCCAGTTCTTTTTGTACTTTCTGTTTATGAGACAGAGTCTGGCTAAATGGTGCGGGCAGGCCTTGAATTTTCAATCCCCCTGCCTCAGCCTCTCAAGAAACTGAGATTCCAGGCCTTTTCCACCAGGGCCGGCTGAAAGTTGCTTTTAAATTTGTTTCCAGGTCAATCAACACCCTAAGTCCTCAGATTCTGAGTGTCAGTAAGATAGATTTCTAGGCCCCACTTGGCAGGGCAAGAAAGCGGAATAAAAATGTCTTCCTTCTCCACTTGCTGAGCGTCCACTGAAGCGTATGTCTCCTGCCTGATAGAGAATGTCCCTAAAGGAAGTGGCCTGAGGCCACATGTTAGGAAGATCATGGACATTTGTCTTCCTAGTAGTTCCAGACTATGAAGACTCTACTACGACTCTCTAAAATTGTGGTTACTCTTTTTAAAATATTATGTTACATCAATAACTCTCTTTGTTTCTTAAATCAAACCAGCACTCTTGGGCTTCAAGAGTGGGTTGAGAATCAACTGAGCCCTTAGGACTAAAAGCTAAGAAGCAAAGAATGTACAGAGTGGTATGGCTTCCTAAAGGGAGAGTTCAAGAACAAACCCATAGTGACGTGCTCTTTCCCTGGGAACAGTTTGCACGTTACAGAAAGACAATTTGTTTTCTAACTAATTTATGAACTAAAGAGAGGTTTATCTAAAGTTTCATAAAAGAGTGCCTATCATTGAAAGTAGCAACAATGCAAGAATCGTTTATAATCTTAGACTCACAAGGGTGTTCTTGTACCACGAGTTACATTCCGTGGGCCGCATTGAAGTGAATTCTGATGCTTTGACCTAGGGTGGAGAGTTAAGTTAATGGTGTGAAAATTTTCCAAGATTTCGAAGTCAACCTGTGATTTTTCAATTTGCCATGGATATTCCCAGCTCTACTGGTCAGGTTTCACAATGGTCTCTGCAGTCCTGTGTAGTGGGTGGCCTACGTGGAGTGGCCTTAATAATTTCACCAATAGTCCTGGGTCCCTTTCTGAAGGAAACCAGATCTGTAAAGACCACAGCTCTCCTTCTTGACTGCTAAGGTTTTTTAACTTTGCTTCCTTTTTTGATTATTTTGTTTTGTAAGACGGAATCTCCTGTAGCCCAGGATTACCATGAACTATGTAGCTGAGGCTGGCCAGGCTCCAGTTTTTACCCAGCTTCCCTGTCCCTCTCACACCAGTCTTCCCCTGGGGCTGAGTGGAATCCTCTAGGCCTTGCGTTTATTTCCTCTGCTCCTTTATCCAATGCTTCTGAATGTTCCAAATCCCTTAACCAAGCGGCTCAAAATTCAAAACATAGATGCACTCACTACCCTTGGGCAGGCTTCTCTTTAGTTCAGAAAGCATTTTCAAATGCATGCTCTCCAGTGCCCACTACCATCCTGTGAAAGAGTTATGACAGCCTGGATCTTATAAGCCAAAAGATGTATGCTTCAAAAGGTGAAACATGTCACCCATTGTAATCTGCCCAATAGAAAGGATCCTACCAGGTAGCCTCAACCAGATGACCTGGTGACAATCTAGAATCTTCTCTTCATCTCCCACGTGCATTCTGTCTCTCCTGTGCTCTAGTCTCAGATTTCTTTCCCTTATCAATTTATTCTTTTCAGAAATATAACAAAGCAAGTTATAAATCTTATATGCCTTCCCAGGGGAGTGCCTGTTTCCATTACCTCTCTGTCACTCTGACCAAATTGCTTGATGGAGACAAGTGAAAAGAAGGGGGAGTAATTTTAGCTTTCCGTTTCAGAGAGTCTGTCCCACCCTGGCAGGGAAGGCATGGCAAGACAGACAGTTCACATTATGAGATGCACAGAGATAGTAAAGGGTCAGAGATATTATCCTGGCAAGGACATGCTCCCAGTGACCTATTTCCTTAAGGTAGACCTTAACTTCTAAGTTTCCATAACCTTCTAAAACAGTACCATGAACATTAGCCGTGGGGAGCATTTCAGATTCAAACCATAACAGTACCCAAACTCATAGCACCTATGGCGAGATGATGAGGATGAAAAGGGATCATATGTGGATCATGTGTGACACGTCTTCTTCACTGATGTTGAAGAACAGTTAAGAATTAGGAGCTCTCCCGAAGTTAGGAAACCCTGGCACAAGCTCCACCTGGCTGTGGTTAGCTGGTTAGGCAGCATTTGACCCCCTGAGACAAGGGAGGTGCCATCCCGATTTGCTTCAGGCTTCAGCTCATGAGTCCTTCTGTTCCTTGGCACCTGTGGGCGCTAGAGTTTCTCAGTTCTAGAATGTGAATCATGGATGTGGGCAGGGAATGAACTGTACTTCATAGTTACCAGCTGATACTAGTAGCCCAAAAAGTGGAGCATTGGAGACTGCTCTACATCTGGTTAGTTAGCGATCATTGATGATTGCATCTTGAGTATTCCATGAGGTTCTCTAGTTACTATTAAGAATTTGTTCAGGGTTGGAGAGACGGCTCCGCAGTTAAGAGCACTTACTGCTCTTAAGAGGATCTGGGTTCAGTTCCCAGCACTCACATGGTGGCTAGGAACCTTCTGTAACTCCATTTTCAGAGGATCTAATACCCTCTTGTAATGTCCTTGAACTCCTGCATGCACATGGTATATATACATAAACTCAGGCACACACACATACATATACACATACACATACAATTAAATAAATAAATAAATTCAAATAAACAAAAGCCAAAGAACTGGTTCTTGCCTCCCCCCCCCTACCCCCGTGGCTTTGGAAATCATTCGTGATAAGACAAAGTGAAATGAAGCCCCACCAAATATGTTCTCCTGTGAATCTTATGCCTGTGTCTAAATGATAGATAGAGCTGTGGCCGTGGACCTGACCTCTTCATCGGCATTAAACTCTTACATATTTAAATTGAGTTCAGAAAATATTTCCTTCCCTTTGCGTTTGCTTCTCAAATTCAGAGGCTCTAGAGCAACAGTTCTCAACCTGTGGGTCATGGCCCATTTAGCAAACCTGTCTCCAAAACTGTTTACATTGCGATTCCTAAGAGTGATAAAATTATAGTTATGAAGTAGCAACAAAAATAACTTTATGGTGGGGGTCACCATGACATGAGGAGCTGCATTGAAGGGTCGTGGCATTCAGAGGGTTGAGAACCACTGCTTAAGCCGACTCAGGATGGGAAACAGTGAAGGTGGAAGGGTGATGGTTCATAAATGTCTCCCCCAACAGGGAAACAGCCCAAGAAACTTTAGGAAAGTTTAAGGACAAAAACAGAAGCTGAGGCTATAGGCAGCGCTTGCCCAGCACACACAGGCTCTGCCTTAGATGTCCGGCCCAGGGAAAGGAGAAGGAGAGAACGGAGAAAGAAGGAAGAGGAGGAGGAGGAGGAAGAGGAGGAAGAGCAGGAGGAGGTGGCAAGAAGGAATAAGCAGTCCGTGAATGAGCAAGCAATCGAGGGGGGTGGGTTGCAAGAATAATTATAGCTGAAGGCGACTATACTCAGTATTTTCTCCCTGGGAATTTTTATTTGCTTTCTACTATCCACTATAGAAAAATGTCAAATGTTCACAAAATACGTAGGTGAAGTTCCATCACATGGACAATTCTTAGTCATCCATGATGCTAGGAAAATGGAAATTCCCGGCTAATTTCAAGTGATGATGAGATTTGCTTTCACCATTTCTTCATTAATCTCATTGTGGGTCTGTCATGACCTTCTGTGTTGAGAGGCTGTGGCCTTAAAAATATCCACAGGCATGCTGTTTGTGTTCTAGACGGCCAGAAGTTGAAAGTGTGACTTTTGTGGTTTGTTTTGGAATCTTCAGCCCCAAATTTTGGACTATTGGATGTGAAAGAAAGAAAGAAAAAAAAAGAGAGTTGTGGAATTCTTCAGCTGGGAAAACAACATCATCAAAATTCTATGATGCTAAGGCAGTTTCTGTGGCTTTCAGAAACTTATATGGCTCAAAGGGCCCATAAATAACTTTTATGATATAAAACCCTTAAAGAAAATACTTGATTCCCCAGAAATTCCAACCGTTCTTACACTCAGTAAATTTCCTGCTGGGAGAATCTGTTTGAGCGTGCTTGCTCTGGTCCTACTGTCTCCAGGAAACACTACCCTGTGTTGAGGCTTGCCTTACCCCGGGAGCTTCTTTTAACAAAGTGAAATGATGGGAGGTGAAAGATGTGTTTCTTTCCACTTCGTAATTGGACTGCATCTGTCCTTCTGATCTCTGGTCTAGAGTTCACAAGCACCTTGGCCTTCTGGTATTAGAGAGTGAGCAGTCAGGACTGAAAATGGGTTTCTTCTTTCTGAGTGTGTGCATGTGTGTGCACACCTGTGGTGTATGTGCCTGCACACCTGTGGTGCACACCTGTGGTATATGTGCATGCACACCTGTAATGTATGTGTGCACACCTGTGGTTGGATGTGTGCAGGTGTGCTCACCCATCTGAGTGCATGTGGAGGCCGGAGGCATATGTTGGGTGTCTTCTCTCTCTACGGTCCTCATTTTTGAGACTGGATCTCCCACTGAACCTGGAGCTCTCTGTTTTCACTGGATTAGCTAGATAGTGAACCCCCGGGATCTAACTGCCTCTGCCCACCCCTAACTAATGCTACAGTTACAGACATGCACCATTGCATCTGCCTTTTATATGAGTGCTGTAGATCCAAACCTGGGTTCTTGTGCTTACACAATAGGCATTTTACCATGGAGCCATCTCCCTAGCCCCTTAAAATGTATTTCTATGGATATTTTTTAAGGGAAAATTTTCCAGCTAATAGTAGAGCCATTGGATCCAGAGGCAGTCCATTCATGAAATTATTCTGTGACCCGTATATAAAGACCACTGTAGTGGGTCTTGCCCATTTTCCATGTGACTAAAGGGGTAGGAAAGCAGGACTCTATAAACCTAACCCCCTTTTTTTATTTTAAAGGTTGTATCAGCATCAAAATATCAAGATAAGGACAGCTTTATCTTGACTCTGGACTCTATGTTCCCAAGTATAATCACTAGTGCCTTCTGCAGACAGAAGCAGCCTCCAGCCCTGTGCTGGTCTGAATCTCCGGCAGTAGGACACTGGAGCCCAGGGACCAGGCACATACCTGGGCACCACTGGGGAAACTCACAACAGAATGCTGGTGGCAGAGGTTCAGCCATTTGGCTCTCTCTGGACCTTCTATGGACTAGAGTCACGGACTGCCAAGGTGCATAATCCCAGCCGTTATTCCTCCAAATGGAACACACGTCTGAAATTTGCCTCTTACACTGGGGAATGGTACAGTACATGTTCCATTTTGCAAATAACTACTAAAGACAACCTGTTCTGTCGCTGAAGTAAATTATTGTTGGGGTTTTTTTGGGGGGAGCGGGTCTTTAAAATGTATTGTAGTCGTATTCTGGACTTGACTTTGCTGCTGAATTTTTTATGATGTTGTTTATTGGAAAACGGCAACACCATCTAAAAGCTTTTATCAGATGTCCAGATTCCCATAGTGATTTCCCAAGCATAGCTCAATTCAAATAAAAATTTCATCATCTCCAAAGACTGCTTCCATAAAGTACTTGTCTGGCACTGGGCATGTATTATAATGCAGAGAGAAGAATTGTCTAGAAATTTGGACTATATAATGGACTACTTAGAGCAAAGCTGATGAAATTTTTTGTATTCCCAGCATGCTTCAAACATTGAAGCTTCCCACAACACAGTGGAAGTGACTTGAAGCTCGGCGATCGCTTCTGTGATGTGAGTGTCTCGCTGCACCAGTAGAAAGAATCACATTGATGTCTAGCTTCAGCACCCTGATAGATGAAGCGAAAAATGATCCCATTTCAATCAGTCTGCAAGAGGCTTTGGCACAGGCTTGACACAGTACCAAGATTCTTTCTTGTGACTTGTGCTCCATCGATCTCAGGTCACCCGTGCCTCTGCTGAGCAAGGTTTCCCAATAGACTTCACTGTAGCAAGGGAGCATGCATGGCCCACACATGATGCCTGTGGTATGGTGACATTTTATTCCCTCAGCCCCCAAACATATCACAAAAGTCAGCCGAGTGTCAAAGAGGAAGCCCAAAGGAATAAAAACTGAGATTTGGGACAAGAGCAGCTTCGCTCTGGTGAAGAACCAAACCATGGCTACCTGGAATGGGTTTGTGGGTAAAGGGTAGAGGTACAGATGGTGTCTATGCCAAGGTGGAGGCCAGATCAGGCCCTGGTGGGGTCCTGTACTTCCCATCCCTCTCAAGAAAGGATGCAGAAGGTAATAGCAAGGCACCCGCTGCCTGGAGCTGTGAGCCTAAGAAGCTGAGGCCTCAGGAGATAAAGAACAAAACCACAGACTGGCAGATCGGAAGGGGGCGGCTTGTTGCTTCATGACAGGTCAACAGTCTCCTTATTGTCCCCATAGGCTGAGAAGTATTAACACCTGGTTCTGGACTAAGGGCTCAGGAGACCAGAAGGTAGGAACCATGAAACTAATAAGGAAGGAGGGAGGAGAGAAACATGAGAAAGAGAAGCAGAATCAGGGTAAAGGGAGAGAATCTCTCTCTTAGAACAGGGCCACAGCCAACACCTTGTACAACATGTGAAAATGGTCACTGAACCCAAGCCTCACGCGTGCTAGGCAGGTACTCTACTGCTGGACTATATCCCCAGCCCTCTTGTTACCTTTTCCTTTGAGACAAGGTCTATATTAGTTACCCAGGCTGACCTTGAACTTACTCTGTAGCCCAGGCGAGCTTTGAACTTGGAATCTGCCTACTTGGAAGCCCACCAGACCCAGCTTAGACTGCCTTTTGCTCAGTATACTTTCAACCAGTTCCTAAATTCAGTCCTTCCATTTTACGAGTCTGTAAAATTTATGCCCTGCATGTTTTTGCCAGGACATTTCTTGTCTTAGGAAGGCCCTCCAATATCCCACTTGGTACAGAGTATCTAACGGTTTTGTAAGGAACTCCCACTGGGGCTGACCCCTGTTTAAAGACATTCTTTGTGTTAATGTTTGAGACAGATGCAGAAGGAAAGGGATTATTAGCCAAAAACACTATAATTATGAGAATTAGCGACTGTTAATGTATTCCACTTCACCTTTGAAAATGTTTGTACAAAACTGGGTTGGGCCCGGTGGGTTTAGGCTAGAATCTGTAGACACTGATTTGCCTAATAAAATAACCACATTGGCTGGCAGAAGTCTACATACCTGGCTGCCCTTCCTGCCCTGGAGCCTGGAACAGCATTGGCTCTGGCAGGTATGGTTTCCAAAAGATTCGGAGAGCTCAGTGAAGAAAGCCAGCCTAGCACTCCACCTGTGGGCAGTATGCCTCCCTAAGGGCCAGACTGGGGTCTCTGGCTTTTTATAGACTCAAAGGGCCTCTGTTCGTTCACAGTGGATAATGACAACTGAAATGATCAAAGGATTAATATGCCTTACTGCAAAAGTGTGATAGTGACATTATAGACCAAAATTATAATCACTAGAATTTTTTTTTATTTTTAAACTTTATTTATTATTATTATTATTATTATTTATGTGTGTGATGTAGTGTGTGGGGGGGGGTGTACGTGGCTGTTGTGCATGTGGAGGTCAGAGGGCAACTTTTAGAGTTGGTTCTTTCCACCTTTCATGGGTTGTAAGGAATTGAATTCAGATTGTCAGACAGGCACAAGTGATTTTATATGCTAAACCACCTCACTGGGTCTTAAATTTCTTTTCTAGAAAAGATGCCATGTTGTTGTTGTTGTTGTTGTTAAATTTGTGTATGTGTGGTACATGAATGTGTGTACATGTTGAGCAAGGACACCAGTATGTGTGCCCGCAGAGGTCAGAGGTCAAAGGTCAGCATCAGGTGTCTTCCTCAATTGTTCTATGCCATATATTTTTCTGAGCCACTGGCTCTCTGAGCCACCTGGAGCTCACTGATTGGCTAAACTAGCTAGCTGTCAAATACCCAGGATCCTCTTGTCCCTGCCTCCCAGCCCGGAGAGCACGTAGCACCACACTCGGCCTTTTACATGGTTCTTGGGATCTGAACTCAGTTCCTCACGCTGGTACAGAAAACCCTTTACTCCCGGAGCCATCTCCCTAGCCAAGATGCTGTATGTTTTAAACTATTTTTTTGGCATTAAAGATGTGGCTGCTGCATAGCTCTTAACGCTATTATACATGTAAGAAAGCTACTCTTCACCTTGTTAACATGGGTTGGTCAGTGCCTCTCCTGCAAGTGGTTACGTGGGAATAATAGAACTCTCAATGGCCGGTACCTTGCCTTGGAAAGGAAAAGGAAGATAAACTTGTGTAGTTGTTGAGGTTGTTGTTGTTTTGTTGATCTCTTTTTCTACAAGGCACACTTTAATCGTAAGAACAAGGGGTCATGAGTCAAGTTCATGAGACAGCACTTCTTCAGCCCTGCGATCACCTGCTCCCACAGGTGCAGGGTGGAGGTGGGGAGGGGGGGCTCTGGGTTGGAGCCCAAGAGCCTAATGTCCACACTGCAGCAGGCACAGTGTCAGTGGGCAAGGTAAAGTATAAGTGACACTGTGAGGGTCGGTGGTGTCCTGAAAATGCCCAGAATCCAGGAGATGGCCATCTCCAGAGCTTATGCTGTTGACCAACCCTGTCGACTGACGTGATAGTCAGGGTAAGAGTCTGTACCTAACCTGGAAGGAGGGGAGGGGGAGCTGATGAAAGCCGAGAACCCTCTTCTAGAATCTAGAGGGACCAGGGTATGTTGAAAACTTCTACAACAGAGGCTTGGACACAAGCTGCAAAGCATGATCCTACAGGACAGAGTAGGGTCAGACAGCCCTGCACCAGACAGTGGGCAGAAATGAGATGCAGACACAGGTCACCTGAGCTGCCCAAATGGTCTTGAGCTAGGTTTGTTGACTAGAGCCCAGATTTTTAGATTTTGAACCTTTACATCAGATAAGATGTTAAAATCCCCCAATGGATAGAGCCGAACAAAAGAGAACTCATCTTCAGGAGGGCAGGGAGCCCTGGTGTCCTGCCCCTTCCCCCGGCCACACTGGGCCTCTGTGTGCTATGATTTGTTTTAGTGGGACATCAGAAGTCCTGCACGTGCAAGCCCAGTTTTAGCCATAGACTTGGAGAGAGTCTGGTGGCCCTGGCTAAAAATTCCAGAAGCAACAGCAGAACTCAGGACCTGGCAGTGAATTCAGAGTGATTTTGGGGGCCTCTGAGAGAAGGCAATGGGTGCCATCAGAGTAGAATGATTTATGTTATCCTCAACAGCCATAACCTCCAATTTTAATTAACCTTTCCTATTCTAATAGTTGGTAATAATACATGCTATATGTATATTTCTAACTCCTTCCCACTTCCCACCCTGTTAGTAGTCCCTGAACATTGCTCATTAAACAAGATTAAAAAAAAAATCTAAGGTCCCCAGATATGTCTCATTCATGTCACAAGCTTTTATGAATATGGTGGTCGATGTTCAATAAAGGTCCACCGCTCCTCTCCTCCCCTCCGCTCCCCACTACATTGTTGCCGTTTTATTGAGTTAATGAAAGCATGTCCAGGAATCACACTGAGCCAGACCTCTTATTATGCATGCATTAATGTATGAGACCATTCCCACCAGACACCTGACTAAGAGCTCGTTTCGGTAGGTAGGGGTCAGGGAGGAAGCCAGTAGGAGGGTGATCTCTCCGCATGCCTTGGGACTGTCAATTCCCTCAGGGGCACAGGGAACGGTGGCCATCAGTTCCACTCTAGCGTGGAAAGTGGCATGTTAGAGAAGGGAGTGAGGAAACTGTGCCTGGCTCTGTCCCTACTGAGCCAGATGGTTATCACAGTTAGACGTTCACCTCAAGTAGATGCTGACACACACCCATGAGACCCTGCGACCAACTAACCAAAGGTAGTCAGGGCCTCTGTCTGTCATCCGGTCACAGTGAGATACCTTGCTCTCTTCCTGTGCCATAAATATAGGACAGAACTTCCGCCTGCCTCACACCTTCCCTTGTTCTGTAGCTGTGGAATCCTCCGCAGCTGCCTTGGAATGCCGTGCTCATCACTTGTCTTCTGTCTGTAACGGTCCTTCTGAATCTTATCTAGTAGCTATTTTTGATCATTGTTATGAATGTCAAGCTTCAGGAGGAAGAATCACTCTGCCCAACAGGAATGCTAACCCAAATGATGCTAAGCCCGTGTACAGCTGCTATTCCTTAGACCTTTCAGAGTGTTTAGATTAGCCCAAGTTTCGCTTATATTTGACACAAGGTTTTTCTTGACTAGGGGCTCTATCCACCTGGAGCAGTAGGAGAGTGTGTGCTGACCCAGAATGTAGCTGCTCCTCACTGGTTTTTTTTTGCATTTTTGAATTTCATGTACCTTTCTAAAGTGCAGTGAGAGCCCAGAGTCATTTGCTGAATCCATGTTCTATATTCCCATGTTGCCTCACTCGGGAACTTCTACCTCAGCACGCTTCCTTGCTTCTCTGAGATGAGCCATGACTGCAGATGTGTTCCTGCTGGTGGGCCTGCCATGCTGTGCGGCTGATGAACTGACTGATTCAGTGAGAGGAGGTTTCCCTACTGATTTGCCATAGGCATGAGGGAAAAAGATTTCCTGCAAAGGCAAGAATGTGTGAAAAAAAAATAGAGCATGTTTAATATTTATAGGCATTTAACATGTAAAAATGTTGCATTATGATTTGACTCAAACTGTATTATACTGGATAAAAGTAACAGAAAGTTAAAACCAATTTGAGGGTCTTAAAATTTGGGGACTGGTACCAGTTACTTTTCCGTCGCAATGGTAGAACACCATTGCCAAGAGCACCTTACGGAAGAAAGAGTTTGCTCTGGGTTACAGTTCCAGAGGGATGAGGTTCCATCATGGCAGGGCAGCGTGACAGGAAGCAGCAGGCTGGGTGGCAGGAACAGGAAGCTGAGAATGTAATGTAAGCAGAGAGAGCAAACCGGCAGTGGCCTGAGACTTTTGGTCTCAGTAAACCACCCACTGTGACTCACTTCCTCCAGCAAGGCCACACCTCCTTAACCTTCCTAAACAGTGCTACCAACTGAGGGCCACTCATCCAAAGCCCTGAGACTAAGGAGGGCGGGGAGCACATTCTCATTTAAACCACAACAGAGGTGGTTGTTGCTGTTGTTGTTGTTGTGTTGGGCTTTTTGAGACAGGGTCTTACTATGTAGCCCAGGCTGTCCTCAAACTCACAAACCTCCTGCCTCGGTCTCCTGAGGGCTGCGATTCCAGTATGTGCCATCACAATATGTTTGAGTTTTCTTTTGTATTGCTTTGTTGTGGTCTTTGGATTTTGTTGTTGTTGTTGCTGGCTTTTCAGCTGCATATTAGTAATGGTAGGGAGGTGGGAAAACTAGCCCTGTTGACTCATTTTCAATTTAAGATTATAATCGGACCACAGTAATTATTTTCCAAGATCCCATTAAGATAATAAAGCAGTGGTTCTCAACCTTCCTAATGCTGCAAGCCTTTAATATAGTTCATCATGTTGTGGTAACCCCCAACCATGAAATTATTTCATTGCTACTTTATAACCTTAATTTTGCTAGTGTTATGAATTATAATATAAATATCTGATATGCAGGTTATCTGATACGTAACCCCTTGTGGAGTCACGACCCACAGGTTGAGAACTGCTGTTGTTGTACCCATTTCGTGAAACCCCCAGAGACCACCAAGGTCTCTCTTTCTGATGCAAGCACATAAGGGTCCTTTTATTGTCAGGTTTGAACCTGGGCCACTGCATGGCAGATGGAGGGAAATGTGCCAGCAGTCAAGAGCTCAGGGGTAGAGAGTTTTTATAGGGAAAAACTGCAAGCCGGGAATTACATGCTTTGGCAACTTGGGATTGGGTAGAAGAGATATGGGGCAAGGTGATTTTTTGAAACTATTGGTCTAGACTTTTGACTCGAAACCACATTTGAAACCATTGGGTTAGACTTTTTGGTGGGAAACCACAACTTGCTGAGCAGGATTATCTGGGCTGCTCAGCAGGATTATCTAGATATCTTCAAGGACCATAAACCACAGACAGAATGTCTGTAGGAGCATACTGCCCTGTATCTGTTCGAGTTGTTATGGCACATTCCTGAGGTCCTTCCTGGAACTGAGTACAGCAGGTAGTCTAAGATGGTGGCCCTACCCTAAGATGGAGTCTGTATTGCCTTCACACTATAAGGGACGTTCACATGATCGGACATGACAAGAAAGATGATATAAGGATGAAACCATTGAACAAGTACCATAGAGAGAGTGGAATATTATATACTGGTCATCCTGATTGGATTTTTATGTCCCT
The DNA here is from genome assembly GCA_902168405.1 of Peromyscus aztecus. Lineage (NCBI taxonomy): Eukaryota > Metazoa > Chordata > Mammalia > Rodentia > Cricetidae > Peromyscus > Peromyscus aztecus. The sequence goes on from CABHPQ010170981.1 coordinate 29,369, forward strand.
CAGAAATTCACAGGTTGATAAGGCTTGGTGCCCAGCTGTTGGAACTCCCAGGAAATGGTATAAAACAGAGGCTAGTTGGAGGGTTTAGGTCATTAGGAGCATGTCATTGAAGGGTATTTTGGGACCCTAGTCTCTTCTCCTCTCTCTCTTTCTCTTTCTCTCTCTCTCTCTCTCTCTCTCTCTCTCTCTCTCTCTCTCTCTCTCTCTCTGCTTTCTGGCTGCTACAAGGTGAGCAGCTTGCTCCTCTCTCTACACCCTCTTATTGTAATGTTCTACCTCAGTACAGGTCCTTAGCAATGGACTGAAATCTCATAGTTTCCATGAACCAAAATAAACATTTCTTCCTGCTTGTTGCTTATCTCAGGTATTTTGTTAACAGCAACAGAAACTGGCTAACACACTGGAGCCAAGGAGCCCCAAACCCTGAGTACATGTAGAGAAGACAATAGAGTCTGCCTGAGCCTGGTGCAGACTTACTAAGTCTCTGCCCTGACTCCTCTCAGTGATAGACTGTGATGTAGGAGTGTAAGCCAATTAACCCTTTCCTCCCCAGGTTGCTTCTAGTCAGACTGTCTATCACAGCAACAAACTAGGATTTAAGAGCTGCACAAGACTAGGTCCCCCAGCAAATGGGAATATTGGTCATAGCGAAGGGAGAGTGACGCCTTGTTTACCCAGATCATCCCACCACAGGACACAGACATATAGCCAGGGTTTCAGAGGTGGCATAAAGGACCACACGGACACCAAAGTCACTAGTGACCACAGGTGTGACCGTCCACCACCCCAGTGGGAACTTGCAGGAGAAGAAAGGGCTACTTCCTAATGGTGATGCTTTCTGGAGGGCTGTGTGCAGATCCACTCCAAAGGACACTTCCCATCCCCCTCTAGAAGGATCGTGTCACCCGTGATTCTGACCAGACCTGAGCATGGAGTGGGAAATGAGGATACCTGGCCACTGGCCCCTTGAAGTCCATTAAACTTCCCTGAGAAGTCTTGTTTGACTCTTCCAGTTCTGGGTCATTTTTCATATATATATATGACCCAGAACCTTAAAAACCATATATATATGGTTTGGGGAAAAAAAGGAAAGTGTATTCCATAAAAGTTAACTTACATCACATCCATTCCACTTACCTAAATTGACTAACCCATCAAATTTGTCCTCCGACTGCCACTGCCCACCTGTGGGCCAGGGATGCCTTTAATGCCTCAGTGGTGAATGGACTCAGGCATTGCTCCCTGTCCCATTTCTAACACAGCTGTTAGAGCCAGCCCAATCAATCGCCCTTCCGCGTGTCCTCTACTGTTCAACTCTCCTCTAACGTCTGTCATTTTAGAGTAGGAAGATCTACTCCCAATCTCTCTTAAATCCATATTGGAAAAGGTTTGGGGTTTTTCCCTACATTGTCTCGTGGCTTCATGTAGGAGGTCAGCTGAGCTGAAAGTCACACTCTACAGGGGTGGGGGTGGGGAATTTTGCCTGCTTTTGCTTCATGTTATTAGTTTGTTTCCAACCAGTTGTGTTTTTGACAAAACATAAATCACACATTATTTCCATATTTTTCTTCCTGTTTTCTCGGAGTTAGCGGAAGCCATTGCTTTAAAACTGTGTATATATAACCTATATAGAACCCAAGGGGGGAAGGGACTCAGACGCTGAAAGTACAGTCTGTTGGCACAAGATGAAGAGCTGAGTGGCCGGTAAAATAAAGGGCATGCACGCTTTCTAAGGGTCTGGGTGGAGTGCAAACATTGTTCCCATTTTACAGATGGGACACTTGAGCCTGTGAGACATAAATACTTGCCAAGGACTACTTCTAGCAAGTGGTACCTCCAGGTGAGATCTGTTGACATCAGTACCTTCCCGAAACATTGAGACAGACTAGGATAGATGGAAAACCCAAAGGGCTCTTACTTACACGTAACTTTGGAATCAAAGCGTGGTCATCTTTTCTAGTTCTTCAACATACACAACCTGCTTTAGGGACCTGGACAGCTCTGTCCATCAGTTCATAAAATGAGTTGTGAGGTTCAGCCCCATGTCCCACAGATGAGAAAACTGAGGCTCAAGGCCGTCATCATTTTGCTAAGGACCCTCAGCTAATTGCAGAGCTGAGACAAGAACCCAGGTTCCTTTTAGCTACCCAAATGATAAACAACAAAATATTTAGGCCATTTCTCTTTGGGTTTGTTGGGATTCTAGACCAAGTGCTTATACAATTTGCTTCGGATAAATTCCAGGTGGGTTAGATTGTTATAGCTTTGGGTACAGGAAGGATTTCAATTATCCTCAGTGCCCACTTTGAAGTATTTTTATTTATTTCCCCAATGGTGTGAAATTATGAGTGGAGTCGAGTCCTGTGCCCAAGACCTAACAGTAAAAGAGTGTTAGCCTTAGGCAGGGGAGAACGTTGTAGAGGAACACCGAACCCAAGGTCCTGAGGAGTAAGTCAAGTTACCTTGGCTACAGTCACTACTGAAGTAGTGTAATTTAGATCCTCCCTCTCTAAATTAAAGAAAATTCAGATGTAAGCTTTAAAGATTTTTTTTTTAAACACTCTTACCCTAGAAGCACTACATGCAAAGGGGGGAAAAAAAAAAAGAACAAGCCTCCCCACCCCCAGTCAGAATCGCTGCCATAAAGAAAGCCGATGATTCCGGCAAGAGAAGAGGAAGCCGACACACTGCTGATGGGGTAGCCACCGCTGAAGTCAGTGTGGAGGCTCCTCAGAAAACTAATATTAGAACTGCTGTATGACACAGCCGCACCATGTGTGGGCGGAGACGCAAAGGAATCGAAGGCAGCGTCACACCACAGCACTTGCTTCACGTACATGCAAGCTTATTCCTGCACATCTTATAATAGCCAAGAGACGCAAGGAGCTTAGAGGTCCAGATAGATGAATGAGTAGAGGAAATGTGATATGATAAATGTGCACACGTGCATGCACAAAATACACACGTGCACACACACGGACACACAACACACACGGGCATACACAGAAGCACACGTGATATGCATGCATGCACACACGCAATAGGATTTTATCCAGCCGTTAAGAAGAATTAAATAAGGTCATTTGCCAGAAAAAAAAATTAAGGGAAGGAGAGATCATCAGGTGAAGTGTAATAAGCCAGACTTAGGAAGACAAAAATTACATGATGCTTTCTCTCATATGGGGAATCTACACTTCAATATATATATATATATATATATATATATATATATATATATATATATATATGGGTATTTGTGTATGTGGCGTGTATGTATATAGGATATGAAGGTAGAAGGGTGGGACTTATTATGGGAAGAAAGAGTTCTAAAAGGAAGCAGACAAGACAGTGTAGTGGGGGAAGAAAGATGAAATAGAGCAGATGTTTCCTTCACAGGCAGAATCTAGATTTATAGACGTACAAGCATGTGCGCGTGTCAGGAGGGAAAGAAGCAGAAAGGAGACTTGAGGGAGAAGGAGGTAAACCAGCAGGGGTGGGGAGGGGAGGGGAAGGGTGAGGAGGGGAGGGGAGGGCAGGGCAAGTGGGAGCAAGACGCACGGTATATGTGTATGGAAATCTCATAACGATTTATATACACTAAGCAAGGAAAACTAGTTAAATAAAAGTAAACCATTTCTACTTAAATCATTAAAAGTAAAAGAAATAGTAGGAGAGAGGACTCAGCAGTCCAGAGGACCTGGGTTCTTTTCCCAGCATCCACATGGCAGCTCACAGCCATCTGTAACTACAGTTCTAGGGACTCCAACGCCCTCTTCTGGCCTCCCTTGGCACCAGGCATGTAACTGGTACACACACATACGTGCAGGCAAAACATTCATATACACAGAATAAGATAAAATTTACAAATTAAAGGGATGAAAAGAGACGAAATTGTGAGAGCATTTTAAAATACATATGTGCCAAGAGAAGCTCATCACAAAAAGATGATCATAATAAAGTCTCCCACCAAGTTAAACATCATAGTTATGGGCAGATTCTATGGTCCCCAGAAACTGAGAGACCCCTTCCGAACAAGACACTGCACTGAGATTCTGACCCTGGGAGTTCACATGGCCGTCTGTGCATGTGGTCAGGAGCTGATTCCCAAGGGCCTCTGTCTGGAGCTTCCCTGTCTGTGTCCTTGAGCAGTGGATATTGAGTGCTACCCTTGATCTTCTGCCGGAGACGTCTTTTATTTACTTCTTCCTATAGAATTTCCGTAGCAGGGCTGCAGTGAGTGCCGTTCGTCATCCTAATGGGCTCAAATGGAACCCCTTGAAGTCCCCCAGGATGTGGCTTGGTCTAAGAAAAGAAGCCTAGTTAACCGCACTCTCTGAACTGGAAATTTATGGCTTCCCACAGGTTGACATTGCAGGGTTATTTGTGGCGTCCTATAGGACATGGCCTTCTGAAACCCCATAGCCTACCAGCCCTGCTCCTAACCCCCCTTTTCACTAGCCAGCCAGCTCCCCGCACCTTCACCCTCCAGCTCCATTGGGATCTCGATGTGAGCCCATCCACTCAGTTTCCACTCCACCCCTCGGCAGTCCACACTCCTGCAGTGCTAGCAGAGACCGTCTCTAGCCTCATGTAAAAGAAAACCTGAGAATCATACTGCTGCCTTTCCAAGTGATAGGATGCTTATGTTCCCAAGCCCTGTCGTTTTCATACTTATAACCCTAGAAATCGGGCAGCTTCTCTGAAATTTGGAAACCCTTTATGAGACTGTCAGACTTCATAATTGTTCCTCAGATGTCTGTGTACATAAACTCACTTGTATAGGGTTGGCCACGATGGTAGGTGATTAGCTCAAAATTCATTAAGAATTCAATCTTACTGGATGAATTCCATAAACATTAATTGTCTGTTGTATACCTGTGGGCTGGCAGATAGCCACTGGAGTAGGACTTTATTATGCTTATGACCCAACTAAATGTTCCAGCCTCCAGAAGATGAGGGATGCAGGGTGTTCAGCCAAGTAGGCACAGCCCGACCTGCCCAGGCCATTCACATACCTGGCCAGTGCACCCAGATATTGAGAGGTGAAAGAAAAGTCTTCTTAGGAAGTCAGTGAATTCTCTCTGTCTGCCTAAGGGTTTTGGGTGAAATGTGTGTCAATTTTTTTTTAATTGTATGGCATTAAGCAAAGCCCTGCTAAGACAATGGGGCCTTTCACTGCTCTGTCTTCTCTCCTAGGACATCAATGAGTGCATTCTGGAAAACTACCCTGAGTGTTCCAACCCCAGGTTATTTTACATCATTCCGTATTTCTGTGGACAGCACCCCAGATGTAGGTAAGCATGCTGGGATAGCACCCCTGCCACACGGGCACTCTGTGGGAACCTTCTTCAGGAAGTCCCTCAACCTTGTGGAATTCTGTTCATGATGACAGTAGCTCTTCAAGAGTATCCTCTGCCGTTCTGAGTGTCATATAAGGAACGTGAGGCTTCCGTGGCACAGCAGTAGGGATGGTTACATACAGCTCTGTAACAGGGACACCCACCAAACCCATTCATCTACCCAAAACACAGCTGTCACCACCACCCAACAAGACAGTGGAGACCAGCATCAGGTGGCCAGCCTGCTCCTCCACAGTGGTTGTTTGTGACCCATGACCATCTCTGTGCTTGGCAAGCTCCATCTGGTCCAACACTCTGGAAGCACACACCCAATTTGTCTCTAATGAGACACAGTCGCACAGAACAGTGGTTCTCAGCCTGTGGGTCACGACTCCATTGGGAGTCGAAAGACCCTTTCACAGGGATCACCCAAGACCATTGGAAAACACAGCTATTTACATTATGATTCAGTAGCAAAATGACAGTTAGGAAGTAGCAAAGAAAATAACTTTATGGTTGAGGAGTCACCACAGCATGAGGAACTGTATTAAAGGGTCGCAGCGTTAGGAAGGCTGAGATCGACTGACATAGACAGAATGCTCTCCAGAGATCAAGCTGGCCTGACTTGAACACAGAACCTGCTTGACACAGGGTCTTACTCGGGTGGGCAGCGTACCCCAGGGCAGGCACCAGCATTCCGAGCTGCTTTTTAAGGTGGTGCTGGAGTAGCTCTAGTTGAAACCGTATGCATTGTTCTAAGAACACAGCTACAACCTAGAGAAGAAAAGATTGCAAAGAATCACTGGCTTTGCGTGGCGGAACTAAAGCTTGGGACACTAAGTAGGAGTTGAGGGTCCTTAGGTTCCGGCCATGGGGGGCATAGCTGATTCTAAATTGTGACACATTCTTGGCATTTGGGGGACTTACATTTTCATTTCTGTTTGATGGCGAGTCTTGCTGTTGCTGCCATTTTGCATAGTGAGAGGAGAGTGTAGTTACGATGCAAAGCCCAGGCATTATCAGCATCCTGGACTCAGGCAGCCTTCCCCCAGCATTGACACGGATGATCAGTGTCAGTGCTGCCGGGGCTGGGGATATGGAGTCAAATGACTTCTTTTGTATTACGATGGAGGGGTTTATCCAAGGAATATGATTGTAACTCCCTAAAGTGGGCCTCAGGCCTTGGGCAGTGTGCCCGGGTGCCTTATCTTGTTCACATGAGGATCCCCAGATTCATTCCACCAATATCACTTTGTTGAACCTTTACAGCAGTCCTTTGCAGCAGATGAGCCTTGTTTTGTTGTTGTTGTTGTCGTTGTTTCAAGAGTTTTCTTGGCTTGTCCAAATTCCCCCAAATCTGACCTATAAAGAAATTCAGCTCCTTCCCTTCTGTAACTCAAACGAACAGCAATAACAAAAACCAGTGTTGATGCTTTTTAAAGGATGAGATGATTAGCAGGCATTATTGGACACTAGTTTTGATCATTACAAAAATATTGTCAGTGACTCTAATTTCAGTAAATGGGTTCCACTTGGTTCATCTATTAAAAAAAAGTCATTCTAACCATCTGCTCAGGTCCTAAGTGCCTGTGCCTATAATTGTCTTTCATTAAATACTTAGACAGGCATATTCATTTCAGTGCCCTGGCCCTGGTGTGCCTGTAAAAAGATAACCTCAGCTAGAGAAACGGGAGAAGAAGGGGTTGTTCTAGAATAGGCTAGACCTCAGCTAGACCTAGAAGGAATTCAAGGTTGGGGCTCACACAAATGGCTTGAGGGGGAGGGATGGGGAGAGTTATAATGCACGATGGACAGAAGAGATCAGCCTTCCGTGGGTTGTTGCTGCCCATCAAAGCCTTTGATGGAAAGAGACTTTCTTGTCTGTCAAGGGAGCCTGGCGAGTGGGCGCTGGAGCGTGCCAAGCTGAACGTGAATGAGAACTTCCTGCTCGTGGGGATTCTGGAGGAGTTGGAGGACGTTCTACTTTTACTGGAAAGATTCTTACCTCATTACTTCAAGGGCGTGCTCAGCATCTACAAGGACCCAGGTAAGTCCATGGGTAAGCCCTCTTCCCTGTAGGGTCCACTCCAAGGTTTTCTTGCCTTGACAACGACTTGGGAGATGAAGGTGTGATGTGATAGCTTGTGTTCCTGGACTTTCAAAGACTTGTGTTCCGTGGGCTTTTGACTGCAAAAATTTCAAGCTTTAAGGTGAAACACAGACTTACCGAGGCTAGCGTCCCAATGGCTAAGACCCACTCCTTAAAAACAGAAATTCACAACATCCTCCACCAACTTACTCCAGTGTATTGTTGGAGTGAACAAGGGTTGCGGATGCATGCACACACCTGGAGCTCCTAGATGCAAACAGGAGGGAGGGAAGAGCTACTTGAGATGAGGCGACTCTGCCCTGCTGCTGTTACAAAAGCACTCTAGCGTGTAAAATCCCAGCAGCAGATTAGATAGGGGAAGGAAATTGAAAACGCAATTAAGATTTTATTCTCACACACCAAGTGCTCCCCCAAATAGAAGTGGCAGAGCGATTGCGGGACAGCCCACTGTATCACTGCGGAGATAATTACTTCTGGAAATCCATCACTTATTTTCTTCTCATTAGTATTTAGCTTGAGAGAAAGAAGCCCTCTTGCCTCTCTCCTTCCTGAACTCCTTAATCTACTGCTGTAGGGCAAGCCTTGCATACTTATTCACTGATCAGTTTGTGGCTTTGTGCTTTTGGGAGAGGGCATATGGCCTGGTAGACATAGCAGACAGAGGGAGCACTCCCAAAGACTGCAGACAGTCAGATGGGGACTTTGAACCACATCTGCATCACCAAGGCCCAGGCAAACTGGCCTTTGCCTGGGGGAGCCCTTACCCTGGGGCCCTGCCATTTGGATAATGGCTGCCAGGTGCTTCAAGAGTCTCCCAGCTCTCTCATTGAGTGTAAAAAAAAATCTAACTTATCTGCATGTAAGAATATGCCAGAACACCCGAAGGTGAGCTTTGCTGTGAGTCTTCTCATCAGGAATATCAGTTTGAGTAGCTAGAAGCCTTCAGTAGCTGAGTTTGGAAACTGGAACTTCCTCTACCCTTGCAACAACAGGCCCATGGAAGAGTTCGCATAGTTAAATGTGCAGGGTGTCAACACTCGGCTGTGTCCGACAATGGTTCTGTAAGACAGTATGAGCCCTGCTCTTTGTGCAGGAGGAGAGCTTACCCTACATTAGAGTCTTTAAAGGAAGAATTCGGTCATTCTTGAGTGGACCCTTTATCTGTCTCTATTTCTGTCTCTCCCCCACCCCCGCCATGTGCCTCTTGTATGTGAGTGTGTGTGTGAGTGTGTGTGTGTGTGAGTGTGTGTGTGTGTGTGTATGTGTGACAATGGGAGATGATGGACTGAGTGAATCTTGGTGACACATGCTTATCCAGACATTTGTTAAGTGGCAAGGATGAAGATTTGCTCATTTAGATGAATACATTTACATTTCTGTTCTTAAACACATACAAAAACCAAAAGCTCATCCCAAAGGGACACTCACCCAGCTATTATTTCTTATTGACTTCCTATTTTCTCCAGTTAACTAGGTGACATCTTGGGAATGGTGGGCCTCGATCCCATGATCTGTACGCGCATTGCTTACAGTGGAAAAGATTTGTGACCATTGGATTGCTGTTAGCTCTTTTACCTACAGCTACAGTCTTCCCGCCAGTAAATTAAAGCTCTCTTTCCCCTTTGAGTTTGGCAGTAACAACACGTTAAAGGCCTCAGAAGGAACAAGAGACATCTGGTATTCCTGTGTAGTGGGATGAAAGGCTTCCAGAAGCCCAATGCAGCTGTTCCAGAGGCTTGCATTGATGCCCTGCATCTATTCTGCATTCAGGGTGCATCTTGGCTGCCCCAATCCTACCCTTTTCTAGTAGTGAAGTGATACAAAGAGTAATTTCCGGCACAGAGGGGACCCCAAAACTCCTCCTCTCTGTTGGAAACTCAGTAACTGAGTAGAAATTGTGGCAATCCATTTATAAACCCCAGCTGATAACCAGTCTGGCTCTCTGCTGCCGTGAAGTGTGTGCAGGACAAAATGAACCGTGGGCCAAGAGTTCAGTAACTTCGGTGTGCTGTGGCTACTTGGCAATGTCTTCTACTGTTCCCTTATGATGACACCGAAGGCCAAACCAGCAAATGGCTCCTCTGTCCCAAGAGTTCCTCATTCAGAGGATGAGGGGTGAGTGGAGATTCCTGACCAGATCCTTGTTGTACCTGGGCTTCTGCAAACACAAAGTACCATGTTGTTCTCTCACTAATGTGGATTGATGCATTCCGGCCAGACAGGTGAAAGGAGGCATAGATCTCTTTAATCTGTTCACACCAGACCACCTTATTCTCATGGGTGGCACACTAAAGTCATGGCGCTTCCTCCATTCAAGACTTTTAGGGCTTAGTACATTTCAATGGTAGAGCTCTTGCCTACCATGTCCACAGCCTGGATTTGATCCCCAATGCTGGAAAACATAAGTTTAAACTTTTAATTTGGCTCTGTTAGTAAAGCACTTGCTACAAGCGTGAGGACTTGAATTTGGATTCACACACACACACACACACACACACACACACTTAAATGTCAGGCACAGTGCACACTAGCTTAAGACACCAGCTAAGATCACCATGAAGTTTACACATTAGTATAACATATCTACTTTTTTATTAAAGGACCAAATTCCTCCAAACGGTTTTTGGAAAGAGACAATTTTGCTTGATGATAATCTATCCCAGCACCAGAGAGGCAGGGACTAGCAGATGACGGGAGCTCACAGGCCAGCCAGGCAAGCTGAATCATTGAGCTATAGGTTCAGTGAGAGAACCTGTCTCAGAAGAAACAGCGATAAGGTGGCAGGCAGTTGAGGAGGATCCCAATGTTGACCTCAAGGCTCCACATACACAAACTCACACTGTCACACACATGTCCACGTGAATCAGTATGTACAGTACACACACACACACACACACCCTCACACACTCACACACCCTTCACACACATGCTCACGTGAATCAGTATGTACAGTATACACACACACACACACACACACACACACACACACACACACACACACATCTTATAACCAAGCAGGATTAAAGAACAGAACAAAGAAACACTAAAATGCAAGACAACGAGGAGGATTATTCTGGGGAGCTGTGGCCACTGTGGATTCACTGACCACCTGGAAAAATGAGTTCATATGCAAACTCTCCAGTGGCTGCCGATCCCAGGTTATACGCCCTGTTATTGAAAAACAAAAATGCAGGTGCCTGGTACGTTTTAGTCATCGGGACCTCTGCAGCGACACTGACGACATGCGTGTGAGTTTCATACCAACGGCAGGCAGCAAGCGCTGGGTTTTCAGGGACAGGACTAGTGACAGTGGCGGTGTCCTCTAATCAGGTGAAGGGTCACTTACTTTCAAGCGACCACTGCCTGTTTTAACAGCGCGCCATTTAGTGAAGCTGGGGCCCACCCAAAGTACCGCTTTGACTGCGTCAGCCCCATTCAGTGACTGCAGAAAGGTGTGGTGTCACTGAGCAAGTTTGTCTCTGACCATCTGGTAACTGGTCTTATGACTAAAAAAAAAAAAAATAATAATGTTAATTTTATATTAATGTTTGACTGTTAGGAGACCCAGCTAACGTATCTCAAAAGAAGTTCCTGGTTATAACTAATTAATGTGAAATAGAATGCAAGGTTTGAACGTGGTGGACAGCACAGCGTATGCTCAGGTGTTCGGGTTCATTACAAATGCTAGGTCCTTTGCAGTGTGTTTTCTAAACGAGTCTCCAGACCTGACTGAGTTGGAGTTGGAGAACAAGGAAGACACAGGTTGAACTGAGAGGAAACGCCTCACTGATGTAACAGATGCCTCCTGTGTTCCTTGCTTTCTGGATGCCGTGACCTAATCCATGACAGAGAAGCGGCCTGGCGGTCTGGGTGGGGGGCGCTCACAGTTAGAGGTGCTCCAGTCCACCGTGGTGGGGAAGGGGTAGCAGCGGGGATGTGAGGGAGCCGGTCACACGGCCTCGGCTGTCTGGAAGCCAGGCGAGAGAGCTGAGAGCAGGTGGCCAACCCTCCTTCTCTTTTTTTTTAATTCAGTCTGGGATGCCTCCCCATAGGATGGTGCCCCCCACCCATGGGTGGTGTTTCTCTCCTCCCTGGAACCTTCCTGGAAGCACTTTCATAGCACACTCAGGCATATATTTTCGTGGTGACTCTCTTCAGTCGAGTTCACAGTGAGGACTGACCACCACACATCTCTACTTCTTATTACTTAATCTCCACTGCCTTTGCTCTCCAGTCAGCCCTTTTTTGAATGAGAAAGTGAAGCCAGACCAGACAAGTCTATAGCAAAATGTGAAAGTAAGGGGAAGACTCCGGTACTTCGGAGCTGTGGGTTTTAATGTAGCTTTAATAAGCTCCCTTCCTTAACTCTCCATACACTGAAATGTCGGGCGAGGGGTTCTGTGGCAGAGCACTTGCCTGCCAGGCTCGGAGCCCTGGATTTGATCTCCGGGACCACAAATGCAAACAAACCTAGCATACTGTGAGCTAACAGACTATTTCTCAGACCTGATTTTGTAAAATTGTAGTGATGATAAAAAGCCAAAATAAATGAGCAAGTTAATTAAGAACAAAGAGCATGGGACTCTATGGAATCGGAGCAGTACTGGCGGGGCCGGTAACCAAGTGAGTCTTGTTCAATAGCGCCACCTAGCTGGCAGACAGAACTGTGTGGTCGACCCACAAGTTCTCCCCCTTCAAGAGCTTGAGAACGCACGTGTCTGATCCTTTTAACTTGTGTTTGAACTGCTTTCTGTTACTAACATCACTTGAGTGCTCATCGGCTTGTTTCCATTGCAAGTGTGAACCCGCCCCCCAGGAGCATGATGGGAAAATCACTAGGCATTTATGGAAGGTCTTGAGACCTTCATAACTGTGAAGACCTTCAACTGTGAGACCACAGTTGCCAACTATTAGAATAAATTCCAAACCGTTGACTTAAATACCGACTTCGCAAACTAGGTTCATTTACAAGGAGGTATTTAAGGAAATAAATTCGCTCATTTTATCGGTATTGATGACAGAGAGCACAAATCAAATGCTGTGGCAGTTCGTGTTTGCTTGTTCACTATGCATGCATGCGTAAGTCGGGAGACATCCTCTATTAACTGTATGGCTGTGGCACGGTATACCTTTCTAAGCCTCAGTTTCCCTGTAATGTGCATAAACATTACCTACTTTAAAGGGCTGTTGTAGGACTTAGCTGTCCAGATCCACAGTCCTTAACATATGTGAACATTCCGTAATGAGCTATTGAGAGGCACGTGTAACTGTGGGAAACCATGACTTCAGATTTCTCTGTCATCTCTACAAGCCAGAAAAGGGAGTGGGGAAGGAAATGGGGAGGAGGGAACAAGGTGGGAGAGGGGGTCAGGTGGGAAAAGAGATTGGGCAAGAGTGAGGGGAGAAAAAAGGAGGGGACAAGAGACTTCATAGTTCATCCGTCACAGCTGAGCTGTGACTCCGGCACCTTCCGCCTTGAAGACACACCACTTCTGTTATTTCTGACTCAGGAAAAGGGGAACCATTCTCTTCTGGTGAATTTCGTGTTCCTGGAGGGAGGATGTTAACTGGAAATACAGCCACACTGACATGTTCGGAGGATAAAAAAAAAAAAACACCACGTATCATCCACGTCAGTAAGGGCTCGTTGCTGTTCCTGAATTCTTAACCAGAAATGCCAGGGAGTTAGGACTTTGAAGTCCACCATTGAGATTTGATCTGGGCCTTGTTACCCTTAACTGGTGCTGAATATTGGACCTCCCATACTGTCTGCTGTCTAGTAGGTAATGCGTGCCCAAGTTGTTTTTATTATCTAAAGGGGAACTCTTAAGGTTTCAATCTTGCAGCTTTGTTTCTCACATCCAAGCATCCCTGAATGTTATCCATGCACTGCTAGCGTTTCTCCAGCAGGAGGCAGCATCTCCCCATTTTCGCCGGGAGGTAACCATGGTTTCCAGACAAAACTCAGTGCATGGAGGCAGCCCCCTTAACGTCTGAACACGGATGTATGATTATGCCTTGCTAGGGGCCCAGCTAGGGGTCTTGGGTTTCAAACAACCTGAAATTTCAAACGTATTGTAGACGTCTAAATTACATCTTATGAGAGCCACTGGTGTTGCAGGAATCAAGTTAGTTTATCGACAGTGTGTCTCTCTGCGTGATGTTTATATGCAGGTGTGTATATTGTTAGTTATGAGAGTACATATCTACAATTCTAAAATATCCTAATTAAATAGATATTGTCTTTTTATCTTTCATTTCCATTTTTATCTCCCACTTCCTATTGCTGCTGACCTAAAACAAAAACTTAAAACATCCTAGAGTTTTTAAATAATTTAATAATGGCCAGAAGAAATTCAAATAACCTATCTTCAAAAAAATTTTTAAAAAGTGTTTAAATACCTCAGTTATCAGTGCTGAGACTATAACCCATCTCTGCTCCTGGTTCATCTCCTATCCATATTCTCCATATAGTTTTTATCAGCCATGTCCTGAGCTCAGATTCTAATACTATTAGTACTAGATCGTGTGTGTGTGTGTGTGTGTGTGTGTGTGTGTGTGTGTGTGTGTGTG
>CABHPQ010170982.1:4604-17861 GCA_902168405.1 Peromyscus aztecus
CATCTGGAAAGTTCCTGAGACCACCTTCTAACCAGTTCTTCTTTGCTCTCAAAGAACCACTGTTTGGGTTTCTTTCCCTCGTGTCTGGCTCCCCTTACTCAGCACACGCTTCCAAGAGCCATTCCCTCCCTCCCGTGTGCCAGCGTTAGTTCCTACTGATCAGCATCCAGCCAGCACGCAGCAGGCGAACTTGTTTTGTCCCACAGAGCTTTTCCTGACTGACTGCCGAGACAGGATCTGGAAACCATTCTTTTATACCTTCTCTTTGTTCTAATGTGAGCCTTATTATTGGAGGGTGTTTGGTGGTTCACACTTCCTTATTCATTCAATGTAGAGGATGAAGCAGGAGGATTGCGATGAGTTCAAGGTCAACCGGGGCTACGTAATGAGCTTCCAGAGGACCTGGGTTTGGCCTGGGTTTGGTTTTTCATCCACATCAGGTGAGTCACTATCACCTGTAATTCCAGCTCCAGCAGATCCAACATCCTCTTCTGGCCTTTGAAGGTCTCTCTCTCTCTCTCTCTCTCTCTCTCACACACACACACACACACACACACACACACAGAGAGATAAATGAAATAATAAAAATACATCTTAAACAGAATTATTTCTCAAGCCATTTTTTCTTGAAGTGCAGTAAACTTTGCCTTTATCCAGAAGGAGGGCATGAGCTGGGCGTGTAGCTGTCTGATAAGCACTTTCCCAGGAAACAGCAAGTACTGAGCTTGACTGCGTCATCTAAGTGGGGGTGGCTGTAATTCCAGCACTCTACCCTGGAGGCCGGAAGATCAGGAACTCAGGGTTAACCTTTGCAACATAACAGATTCTAGGTCACCCTGGCCTGTAAAAGCCCCGGTTTCAAAAACCCAAAGTAAAACCAAACAAAACAGCAGAAATAAGAGAAGAAAGGAGTATCCCACTTTTAGTTGCAAACTGAGTAGACCTGCGTTTACATAAAGGTTCCGAGAACTGATGTTTCCAGCTGGCCCTCTCTTGGACAGGAATAACTACCGCTTTACCCAGGCATCTTACAAAAATACCGAGGGTTAAGGAAGGAGATGGAATGAGGAGTCACTTTGCTCCTGATAATTAATGTTACCGGGCTGTAAAGGACAGCGGAGTGTGTGTGAGAGGCGAGAAGAGCAGGTGTGCTCCATAGAGGCCAGACCTGACTAATTAGAAGGCAGCCAGAGCCCGGGGCTAGACCAAGCCATTTTACCCTCCTGCTCTGGCAGAGGCGTGGGGGGTCAGAAAAGAAGAGGGAAACCTGGCTAAGAGACAAGCCTCTGTAAGACCCTGCCTTCTCAGCTTACCCAGGGGTGAACCCAGGCTCTCTTTGTCTTGCACGCTTCCACCACCCCTACCTCCCAAGGGCTGCAAGCTTTCTAACCCTCTTCCCCGCTTGCTGCTTCCCAGCAGAAATGTGAGCGCAGTGCAGAAGGGATAGAGCAGCACAGCAGGGCTCCTGAGTCACAGGTTGAAAGCACAGCCCAAAGGAAACCAGATCTTCCCTCCATATGGTGATAAGGGGCTCGAATGCCAACATGATAAAAAAGAGATAAATAATAGCTACAAGCTGTGCGCGCGCGCGGCACCCAAAAATATCAGGCGGGTGCCACATGCTGTCTGGTGCAATGTTTTGGATGATCTGGGGGAGGAGGGAAAAGCATCTACTTTCCATTTATTCAATTTGTTCTTTGTGAGATTTACTCTTTTCAAGTGCCAAGCTGCTGTGAAAGGTTCCATCACTCTGGTGACATGTCTGCCTATCTCAAGCTTGCAGTTGCTGCTCAGAGGCGGCACAGATCAACAGCCGTCTCATATTCCAGGAGCCTTTGTTCAGTGTGTCTTCTGGCAGGTCTCCTGGGCTGCCACCCAATGGAGGGTGGGGCTCCATGTTGACAGGTGAGGCCTCCCTGTAGCTAGCCCTCACCGGAACCCTCCTCTTTCCCCAGGGACTGGGGAGGGGAAGGAAGAGGAGGGGACCAATGCTGGCCACTCCTTTTTTCCTGCTAGAGAATTTTGACCTCCTAGGTACCTGTGTTTTTTAGAGTATAGTATGTGCCATATATCATTGGTGGGAGATAGTTTAACAAAATGAAAACGAAACAGAAACAACCAAAACAGGAAGGCCACTTTGCCTTTATTTGGTTGTTGGAAGTAGTAGTCCAACTATTGGCAGGAATTTGGTCGGCTTCCTTTTACTGTATCCTATTGAACCAGACATGGGGCCTGTGACTGTAACGTGGCACTTAGGAGGCCGAGGCAGAATTGCTGAGACTTTGCTACATAGTGAGCTCAGAGGCCAACCCTGGGTTACAGTCTCTCTCTCTCTCTCTCTCTCTCTCTCTCTCTCTCTCTCTCTCTCACACACACACACACCACAATTGAAATTATTGTCTGTATTATATCATGGACTCAAGGTCATATTAATGTTGAGACTGTTAAAAATCACAAATTTCACAATGAGAAAAAGGAGATAAACGTATATTAAAAGTGGGTTTTTTGGGGACTGGAGAACTGGCTCAGTGGGTAAGAGCTGCTCTTGCAGAGAACTCACTTTGGGCAGCCCACAACCACTTGTAACTCAGGGGATGGGACACTGTCTTCTGTCTTCCACAGGCCCCTGCACAAACACGGTACACATAGACAGATTCAGGCATACGCATCTAAAATAAACCAAATAGATGTTGAGGAATAAGTAGGTTTAAACTTGATGGTTCTTGGAGGAATCCCTGGCTGTGGATGAGCTGTAGATAATGTTGAGGTGAGATTATCACGCCCAAAGGTGAGGTTGCTGGCCATTGGTCAAAAGAGGAGATTTGGCCATCAAAAAGAATAAAAATGGAAAATGATTGAAAAATACTAGGTTAAAAAAAATCCTCGAATCTACAATGGCCCTCAATGAGAAAGCCAAAGCGGCAGCCTCTGCTGGTCCCTCTTGGAGGGGATCCGCCCACTCTGAACTCTGAGCAGCCTGTAGTAGAAGGAAAGAATGGAGCCTTCGTCTGCCTGTCTTATGAAAAGCTTTATTGGCAGAAAATAGCCCTAACTGATAAAGAAAAGTTTTGCTCACCGGTGCTTTATAGCTAACAAATGAAGGAACACCAGGATTAGAAAAAAAAAAATCTTCATTTTACAAAATGTGATGAGACAGTTTAGGAAATAAATATCAGAGGATGTTAAGACTGAAAAGTACAGTATCAATGAGGAATTGGACTCTGAGCAGTCAAAAGCTACCCTCCAACTAGGGTCAGGCAGTCAGCACAAAGGTCTACTCGTTAATACTCGTTGATTGCTAAAAGCAGCACAAAAAGATGTTTTGGACTTCCAATGTGAAGGGCCCTAGAAAGCATCTGTGCCCCAAGTATTTGCCCTGTTCCTTTTTTTTTTTTTAATTGAAAATAGATTTTCTTCATATAATATATTCTGATTATGGTTTCTCCTCCCCTAGCTCCTCTGACCCACTCAAATCCACACCCTTTCTTTTTCTTTCTCATTAGAATACAAACTGGCATCTACAAAAATAATGCTATAAAATAAAATAAGAAAATAAAAACAAACACACTGAAACAGGACGAAGCAGATAAACTACCAGGAGAAAAAGAACCAAAGGAAAAGCTGAAGAAATTGTTCATCCCACCGAGTGAGAGTAAAGACCATAGTCTAAATCCTTTTAGTTGAGTTAAGCAAGCTTTATTTTCTATCAGTCAGGGCTATTTCCCTAAAGCAGGACTTGAGAAAACGGTGTAAAACACAGGAGAAGGTGGGGTTTATATATTCCCCCCAAAATCTCTGCAAAACTAGTGGTTTCCCAAGTGTTGGGGGATTTCCAGGGGAATTTTGGTTATATAGAAACTTGGCTGAATATTTCAAATTTATTTGGCAGAATATCTTATCTTACCAGGGTGGAGGTTAGGGTGTAGGGTGTGGAACATGCCAAATTCCAGAAAATGGGGTAAATTCAAGTTCTACCGAAAACAGAAATGAGCCTTGTAGCAAGATGTTCTTAATCTTCAGATGGGGTCAAGTTGGTTCAAAACAAATACAGATACAGAGACACACACATTCACAGACACAGAAATCCCATAAAAACATAGCACTGGAAACCATAATGTACACACAAAAGACCTGTAATGGAGGGAAAAGATAGGAAGAAAAAAAAATGATGCCCACACAAAGCATTATAAGACAAAGACCCTCCAAAAATGCCACAGAGTGTTTTGTGTTGGCCATCTGCTTCTGGTAATGGGGCCTGCCCTTAAGAAGAGTTTGTGTACTTAGTGAGATTTCATTGTGGGAAACTGTTTCCTTTGTGAACAGTTACCACCTGGAGATAGCTTCTGTGTTAGGGATGGGGGCTTGTGTTCACCTCTCCTCTCAAATGGGACCCCATCTGGCTTGTACCCATGCAGATCCTGTGCACGCTGCCTCAGTCTCTGTGAGTTCACACGTGTGACAGCTTTGCTGTGTTTAGAAGGCCTTGTTTCCTTGGTGGCCTCCATCCCCAACCCCCGCAGGCTCTCACAATCTCTCTGCCTCTTCTGCAGGGTTCACTGAGCTCTGAGGAGAGGGAGTTGATGGAGACCTGCCATTTAAGACTGAGTGTTTCAAGGTCTCTTACTCTCTTCACACTGTCCAGCTGTGTGTCCCTGTATTGTTCCCGTCTACTGCAGGAGGAAGCTTCTCTGGTGATGGCTGAGCAAGGCACTGATCTACAGCAGAGTGTGGTTAGGAGTCGTTTTGTTGCTATGTCCCTTCAGCAGGAGTGTTGTGTTTGGTTTTCGCTCAGGTCCCTGACCTATCTAGTCTTAGGTTCTTGGCCACCTGAGCAGTACTGGGCACAGGTTCCACTTCACAGAGTGGGGCTTGCATCCAGTCAGGTGGTTGGTGGTCACTCCCTCAAGCGTGGTATCACGGTTGCACCATCCCATCTTCATGCAGGTCACTGTTGCAGACCGAAAGGTTTGTAGCTGGGTTGGTGTTTACCTTTCTCCTCTGGTAGAGTGCAAATTTCCTTCTAGTACCACAAACTCTAGTCAGTAGGGGTGAAGCCTTTAAGTAATTAGCTCTGTTTCTAATCAAGCCTTTATATCTAGTTCTAGGTAACCCAGGCTGTTGAAAATATCACCGATTGACAAAAGGGTCATGTGGGGCTGGAGCTACGGCTCAGAGGTTCAGAGTTCGCACAGACAAAAGGGTCATGTGGGGCTGGAGATACGGCTCAGCGGTTCAGAGTTCGCACAGAAGCTCCAAAAGAGCTTCTGAGTTCACCCGTGAAGGTGTCTCAAAACCTCCTATAACCGAGCTCCAGTGTGACCTGACACCTCTGACCTCCACAGGCACCGGAACCCTTCACATCCCCACATAGAAACATGTATACATATACACAATAACAAATAAATCTTTAGTAGAAAAAAAAAAACGGTCATGTGGAAGATGATCATGATACATAAAAGAGACTTGGAGACCTGCCCACTGCAAGAAAAGCTCCTATCTTGAATGTGCATGTATAGTCTCACAAAACAATGTGTCTAATTTGTTGACTGGCATATTGCTTCTCCTTACTTCTTGGGAAGCATGTAGGTGGCTTGGGATTCTAACGTCTCTCTCCATATTCCCTGTTCTGTGCCTGCCCTTCTTGCCTTCACTGTAATCCTAAAGGGACAAGACAGTAAAACCAAGCAAATATTGGGGCATTAAAAAGGCAGGAGTTCGGGCTGGAGAGATGGCTCAGCGGTTAAGGGCACTGGCTGTTCTTCCATAGGTCCTGAGTTCAATTCCCAGCAACCACATGGTGGCTCACAACCACCTCTAGTAGAATCTGATACCTTCTTCTGGCATAAAGTTGTATATGCAGATAGAGCATACATCTACATAAAGTAAATACATAAATCTTTAAAAGAAAAATATTTAAAAAAAAAAGACAGGAGTTCAAAACAGAGCTTGTCTGAAGTAGTCACAGATCCTGAGAGGTTGTAAGAACCAAATGCTGTAATAAAAACCAGATAATTTTGTGACCAATAATAGTGGTTAAAGTTATATGTGCTGAGATAAAAAGTAATCAAATTTCATGCTCTAATGATGGAAGTCAGGTGCTGTTCTGGGCAGGACTGTGCTGCAGGAGTCTACAAAGAAATCTCCCTCTAACTGTGTACAGAATATTAATAGCTGATTAGAGCTCTCTCTGTCAAATATAGGTATTTCTAATGGGAACAGTGGCCCAAAATACAAACTTCATTTAATCAGGCTCTTCTACTTTAAATTCAGAACTTAAGTATGTGTGCTTATCTCCATCCAGGATCATTTCACTTATAGTCACAGTGTCAAAACCATTCTGATTTCTTTTTGCAAATTTTATATGGATGAGGTTTTAGTCAACAGTAGCTAGAGGTGAGTCAAATCCAAGTTAGTGACAGATAAATATACTGGAACCTTCAGATGAATATTACGGTACAACAATAGTTGAAATAGTTAATAGACTATTTACCAAGATGAGCATTCGTGTATTTTATTTCCCCTCATTTCCCCTTCCTACCCCTTGGGCCCTTTGAAAATATTGTGAATCATCAGGATTCCCTCTAGAGGAAGATACAGACATGACAAAGAGTATCCACACTTTCGGAGGGCTCCTGCCAGCTCCGTGAGGGTGGCCGGCTGGGTCTTCCTCTTGTAACCATCATCAGAGCTCTTCTGCAGTGTGACTTGTTGCTGTCCCACCAAGGGGAGGAGTCTTCTCTTGCTTCCAGGTATTCCCAGTAGTTTGCTAACCCAGAAAATGTGGCAGAAGTTATATTCTGGTAGATGGAGTGGGCAGATAATGAGCTGATCAGCAGGCAAAGGCCCTTGTTGCCAAGCTTGACAACCACCTGAGTTTGACTCTAGGACCCAAGTAATAGGAGAGAACCTACTTACCCACCCTACCCCAACACACACATTTGTAGCAAACAATTTCCAAAAAGGTGATGTTTTGTGACTCCCAGGCTTAGAACATAAAAAGGCTTATAACATAAAAATAAAAAAAAATAATTTATGGGATTTTAGACCACTTACTCTTGGTTCATGCCCTGCTATGGACATAGTTGCCGTATCGTAAGGTTATAAACTAAAGGGAGAGAACATTCATAGTCACCTGGTTGTTACACTCACAGTTCACAGTCATCAGTGAGTTATGTAGGAGAGCCGACTCACAGTCAGCCCAGTGAAGCCAGCAGAGGACTTTGACCCCAGCTGACTACAGCTGCCCCAAGGAACCTGGTCAAGAATTTCTCATCTAAGTGGAGTTAACACATGACCATGAGAGTTAATACCCGTTTGTTGCTCTAATACGCTGTGTTTGGGATGATTTACTACAGAGAAACAGAACCATAGCACCCTTCCACCCCCGTTCAGAACCACTGCTCACCACAATTTATTGAAAAGGAAAAAAAGTAAATTAATTTCAGCTAAAAAGTCTTAAGACCAAATACTCTCCCTTCCCCTCTCCTTCTGTCTCTTCCCCTCTCCTCATCCATTTATACGTCAGCTAACTTGTTACCACTACTATGCCATTCATGTGTCAATACTTCCAACCTCCTAACCCCTTACCAGACAACGCTGAGAAAAAAACCATTTGAAAACACTATCTCATATACTCTGACCCCGAATACTGTACTTTTAGGTATGCTTTCCTTAGAGATCAGTGGCTAATTTAGGTAGAGGTTTAGTTATAAGGATGTTCACTTTAATGGTACATTTAGTGGGAGGAAACTGGAAATAGCCTAAATGAATATCAGTGTAAGAATTAAGTGATGGCGTTCCCGTGTTTTGAAATACATTGCAAAATCTGTTCATATTATTATGACAAGATGTTCAGAATATAATGTTCCATTAAAAAACCAAACGGTAGGGCCTGTAGAGATGGCTCAGTGAAGATAGTTGCTGAGAAAGTATAATGGCCAGAGATGGATTCCCAGCACCTACATAAAAATCTGGGTTTGGCAGCATGTGCCTGTAACCCCAGCACTGGGTGTGAGGGAGTCAGAGACAGGCAGATTCTGGGGGCCACTAGGAAACAAAAATTGATAAAATACTCTGTAGCCTGGAAGCCCTTGTTTTCTTTAAATGTTTTAAAGAGGTAATGTGCAATCTTTTGGTGAATCCTTATTTTGTCCAGGAGACTCTTTCAGGGGATTCTGTCTTCCTCACTATACCCTAATAACCTCTTCCTGGTATCATGACTTCTAGCATTTACAGCATAGAACTTCATTACTGTAGAAATCATGTTTTCAGAGGTCCCCAAGTAAACATCTTTGTGGTCTATATCCTCAGCATACGCAAACTCCCTGCTTACTGTACTGCCTTCTCTATAAATGACAAGTGCTTTGCTTGTCCATGGGCTAATTTAGAATTCAAGCATTGTGGATTAATCAACTTTGATTAAAACACTTACACTTATATAGTCCCCAAACCAAGAACAGTTTTAACATTTTTACAAATTTAAAAAGTCAAACAAATATTCCTAACATTCTGTAACTCACGATAGTTACCCGAAACTCACATTGCAGTAGACACACACAGTTTTGTTAAATGATGGATCCAGTGGGTCCTTTACATATCGTCAATGGCTGCTTTCATGCTAGTATGCCAGCCTTGTAACAACGGTTATATAGTCCACAAAGACAAAAATTATAACTGTTTACCGGTTGGTTCATAATAGGAAAAAAATGACCAGCTCTTAAATTCCATATTAACCATATAGAAGAAAGTATAAAAGAAAGATTCTTTTTAAACACTAGTCATGGAGGCTATTTTAGTTCAGGATGGGGCCAACCACAGCCATGTCCTCAAGTTCTCACTCAGAGTCACCAGCAAGGCGGGCACCATCCACATCCCTGCCCTGATGACTTCTGGCTTGGTTGTCATACACTTTGGTCAACCAGATAATAGAAGATGTAAAGCAAGTGAAGCCTCATGTGCCCTTGAGAGGTTTGGTATGATTCCTGAGCTCTGTGATCTACCAGGAGGTGGCAGCCAGCCACTCTGATGACCATTGGCTCTAGCATGACAGACATTAGAGCAGACTGAGCAGTAAGCAGTCAACTGGACCACGGCAAGGCCTCAAAGTGAGAATGGTTGTATGCTGTTGGAGTTGTCATTTGAATTGGGTTTGTTATGCAAAAACCTGGCTGATGGTGTGTGATCCATCACCCAGTATTTATGTGATATTTATGTAGTTCTGCTTTGCTCAAACTACTGAAACTGGAAATCTCAGTAGGCCTAAGAGACATGACATGAATTACCCCAGGTAACCTATAAGTCTGATATATTAATACTGCTTTATGGGCATACCTTAAGTTTGAGAAAAGCCAGTCTTTTTCACAGAGATATTTGAAATCACTTCCACAGTAAAACTGTTACTCAATATTATGAGAACAACTTGTTTGTTTTCATGTGTCTCCACACTTCCACTCTTGTCCAATGCATGACGCGGCACTTAATTATCTGTATGTGATTACTAAGTCTCGAAGGACAAATTCATTTCTGTCTACAAATGAAAATATTTTATTGATGAAAAACTTGGTTATAGTATTTTAAGCATATATCAAATTGGTGCTTTTGCATCAGTATTTTAAATCTGATTGATATTCGTGAAGATGTATAATATCTTCCAATGAAGAAAATGTCTTTGCTGTTATTATCTTCTGTGTTTCTGGGGATCAAACCCACAGATTTGCACATGCTAAAAGACTGTTCTCCATCTGAGTTATATCTGAGCCCTTGCATTTTAAGACAGTCTTGTTTGGCAGTCTAGACTGGTCTTGAACTTGACACTCTGCAGCCTCAGAATCTTGCACACTGCAATTATAGGCATGTGCTACCAGACCTGATAAAAGGAAGGGTCTTAACTTTCTTATCTCTTTTTTCTAAGATTTAATTTCTTTGATAGTGTGTGTGTGTGAGTGTGTGTTGGAGTGTGTATGCACATGAGTGCAGTGCCCATGGAGTCCAGAAGAGGGCATTGGATTCCCTGGCACTGGAGGTGATTGTGAGCTGCCTGACAGGGATACTGGGAAAGGTACTCAGTCCTCGCCAAGAGTGCTTTGTGCTCTTAATTGCTGAGCCATCTCTCCAGCCCCAGCTTGTTGATCCTCTTGACATTTAGGCTAGCTGATTATTTGCTGTAGGGAGATGTCCCACGCATATTGTGACGTTTAGCAACATCCCTGTACACTAGGTGCCCGCAGCTTCTCCCCAGACGACACAGCTCTCTGGCTCTACAGTCAAGAACATTGGAAATATCTTTAGACATTTGCAAATGTCTTCTGGGAGCAAAAAGACTTAATGAGGGAATTCTAATGCAGTTGTTTTCATACCTGGTTACCACTGCAATTAATAATTTAGTAATCTTTGTTTTTATAAATTTTATTTTGAATAATTCTAAAGTTGCTGAAAAATTACAGTGCTTAGAACTCAGCATTCTCATATGCCATGTGGTGATTCTTGCTGCGTAAGTGAATTCTTTATATAGAGACAAATACCTTTTTATTGAATTATTTAGAGCCAAGATGAGTACAGAACTTCCATTATTCCTTACTATTCAGGATATACTTCCTGAGAATGATGACATTCTCTGTATATCCTGTTATGACTAATTAGAAAATGTGACATTAGCCAGTGTTAGCACCCAATCCATAGTCCAGATTCAATGTTCTCTCTGACTAATGTTTTCACTACTTTTCTGGAGCCCAGTGAAAGAATACACACTTTGTTGACATTATCTCTTTAGTTCTTTCAAATCTATAACAGTTCCTCAGCTTTTCATTAGTTTTTTTTAATAGCCTCAGTTTTTTCCAAGTGTGTAGGCTAATTATTTCGTAGAATGGTTGTAAGTTTAGATTTGCTGTTATTGCTTCATGGTTCAGTCAGGCCTGGCAACTTCCTTAAGGAGCAGCAGTGAGTGACGTAACTTACCAGCAATTTCTGGCATCATTTGGTGAAGCGCAAGTCTCTTATTGGTAATATGGACGTTGATTATTTGGTTAGGCTGGTGTATTAATTTCCTGTTCCTGCTGTAACAAATTGACACAAATCAAGGGGCTTTGAAGAACAGATTTTATTTTCTCTCTCACAGTCTGAAGGTCAAAAGTCTAAAATCAAGGTACCGCTGGGACATCATGTCCTTTGCTGGGTACAGGTACAGACAAGTGTCCTCTTCTTCCCGTGTCCCCGTCTCTCCTTTCTGTGTCTTAGCAGTTAGGGTCCACCAGCACAATTGAGGGAGGTCTCATCACAATATCTGGAGTTTAAATGCATTTTAATTGTGATGATCTTATTCCTGGATATGGCCACGCTCTTTAGGTCCTGAGGGT
Source organism: Peromyscus aztecus (assembly GCA_902168405.1). Lineage (NCBI taxonomy): Eukaryota > Metazoa > Chordata > Mammalia > Rodentia > Cricetidae > Peromyscus > Peromyscus aztecus. The sequence continues at coordinate 15,956 of CABHPQ010170982.1, forward strand.
GAAGGCATATGGGATTTGGAGACCCCACTTCAGACAAACAAGATTTTTTTTCCACTATAAAATCACTATTTTCCCTTTGTTAAGAAGCAATCTGTGGGCCAGGTGTGGTGGCACACACCTTTAATCCCAGGCAGAGGCAGGAGGATCTCTGTGACTTTAAGGCCAGCCTGGTCTACAACATGAGTTCAGGTCAGCAAAAGCCACACAATAAGATCTTGTCTCAAAACCCAAAAACAAACAGACAAACAAAAAGCAGTTTGTAGGTCATACTTTGCCTCGATGTAAAAACACTGCTCCTTGTCAAACACTGACCCGGTAGCTTTAGCTACTTCTGAGGTTCTCGCGGGTTGTGACTGTCTAATGCCGTGAGTCTTTCTACATTCCTCTCACCGCTATATGTGGTTTTCCATTTAACATGAGAATATAAACCATTATTTTTATGTTCAAATTTCCTTTACGTGGAGAAACATACTTTCAAGCAGGCTTCAGTGTACCTGGACCTGATCCCTATCACTTGAGGAATATAAAAATATTCTCAGTTTTATCTTCCCACCCCAGTTCTAGAGTCAGCCATTTCACTGGCGGAGTGCTGGTTTCCTTCAGTGAGAAACGATATTTAAAAAAAGAAGATCAAGCCAGGTGTGGGAGACCTCCCCGACACACATGGACAAATCGAGTTGGTACTGACCAGGAAGCTGCCTCCTGCTGGCTAGCTCGTGTAGTTTGGAAGGTGTTATGCAAACTGTTGGAGGGGGATTACCAGCAGTCTTACCCAACTATGGACCCCAGGGACGACAATAAAGACCAGTGTGGCAAGATAGGCCCCTAAATACAACAGTGGCACAGATCAGATGCTGTGTCAGTAACCAACTGCTTTCCCAGTGACTTTAAGGAGGAAACTCACACCTAGTTCTATGAATCTGGTCAACAACCTATGGTCAGGGACCTCACAGGTCCCAGGGATGAACCTACCTACTATTATTTTTCTAAAAAAACACAGTGTCAAACTGCCCTCTACATTTTTTTTTTTTGAGACAGGGTTTCTCTGTGCAACAGTCCTAGCTGTCCTGGAACTGGATTTGTAGACCATGCTGGCCTCGAACTCACAGAGATCCGCCTGCTTTGCCTCCCAAGTGCTGGGATTAAAGGTGTGTGCCACCACCACCTGGCTGCCCTCTACATTTTTATCTCTCTACCTATAGATTAGTGCAGCTCTCAAACCTCACCCGCCCCCCTGCCCCCTCCCCCCAGTGGATGGTGGTATGCCAGAGGAATGCTCACCCCCAGTGGAGTGTCTTTATCACATTCCTCCCCCAAGACTGAGGAACTATCATAGAAGGGAACAGGAAGTAGGGAGGTTGTAGAGCCAGAGGTCAGAAGGACTGAAGGATAATAGTGTCTTCTGACACAAAGGGGCCATCACACTCGTGAGCTCCCAGCTGCTACTCTCGCCTACCACAAGATCTGCCCAAGATCCAGACGATTCACATTCTCCATGGAGGAGGGTGGAGCACATGAGTCTCCACCCCCAACTGAGGAGCTGTGGATAGTGGATGGCTTCTGGAGAAGACAGTCAGTTTTCTCTAAGAGTCTGGCCTATGGAGGGCCAACCATGCTCTAGCGGCTGGTCCACACTGTGGGCAGCAGGAGTTGGATTTGGTGGGTCATAAAACAATTAAATAAATAAGAGGTCCTGAAGTTGGAGTGAGGGGGTGGATTTTGGAGGAGCTAGTATGAAGACTAGAGGGAGTGACTACCATCAGAACGCAATGTTTGCATGTATGAAAGTCTCAGAAACCTAACAATATACTATGTTTAAATCAAACAACAAATCCAAAACAAAATCTAAGTATCTAAAAAGATTTTCTAGAGAGAGAGAGAGAGAGAGAGAGAGAGAGAGAGAGAG
>CABHPQ010170982.1:17961-32310 GCA_902168405.1 Peromyscus aztecus
GTGTGTGTGTGTGTGTGTGTGTGTGTGTGTGTGTGTGTGTGTGTGTGTATAAAACTATAGGTAGATCTGTTATGTGAGAGTGTGTGAAAACTACTTGCTCTATTATTTAACCATGTTTTAGTATACATTAATTTTTCTAAAGCACATTTTACATCTAATGGACAAATGATTATCTCAGATATTAAATTCTGGACACCCAAACACTAACAAAATAGAACCAACAATATTTGACATAACTTAGTAAACACGAGGTACCAAAGGTGGATACGTGAGATAGAAAATATGTCCCCTAGTGCATACTAATGACAAAATCAAATCACTTAGATTCAAGTATAGGTATAATTATAATCTCAGTTAAAAGAGAAAGTAGAACTTTACTTTTAAATTGCGTTCTTCTAACTATAATCCCCACCATGTCTCACATGTTGAAAAATGCATCACTTTGTAGGAAGGGATGTAAGGAACACACAGGTTTTCACAATGGAATAGAAGAATAATCTATTGCAATATCGGATGCTTGACTGTCTTCAATAATAGATAGCTCAAAGAAGGAACAAAATTACTTCAGGGAAGCCACTGTACTATTGACTAACTGTATCACATTTGGTACTGAGCAAGAAAATGCATTTTTCCCATATGAAATTTGAGTTAATTTCTTTTTTTAAAGAGCTTTGCAGGCCCATCTTGGGTTCTGGGGACCAAACTCAGGTCATCAGGCTTGGCAGTGAGCATCTTTACCACCAAGTCATCTGATGGGCCTGCAAAGCTCTTGTTCTCGCTCCAACCAACATGGAGCTGCAGCAGCCATTTTCCTACAATAGGGGGAGATGTGTTTGAGAAAGCTTGATCCATATATGAAGGCTGAGTCAAGAGAAATGGACTTCATGAATTTCTAGAATGGTTCACTTAAGGGTGGTCTGTAGCACGAATCTTAAAAGGTCTTATTAATAAAGACAAACCTGGAGCCAGGTATTGGGGTGAACGCTGAAAGATCAGAGAAGCAGAACAAGCCACAGCTTCCTCACCTCGACAGTTCCTCAGGTGATCCTGGTTCCTCAGACTGGAAGCCTCTGAGTCCTCATCCAAATGGATCTCAGCTGAACTGCTGATAAAAGCCTAAAAGCTTAAAAAGACCTCTAGTTCCTGGTCCTCACGCCTTATATACCTTTCTGCTTCCTGCCATTACTTCCTGGGATTAAAGGCGTGTGTCTTTCCCAAGCAAGACATGAGATCTCAAGTCCTGGGATTAAAGGTGTGTTCCACCATGCCTGGCTTCTATGTCTATCCAGTGGCTGTTCTGTTCTCTGACCCCAGATAAGTTTTTTGGGATGCACAATATATCAACCACAGTGGTCCAACCTCTTAACTTGCCTATGACTCATCCCAGTAAATTATTTTAGTTTAGCCAAGTTTTTTTGTACTATATATTACATTACCTTTATTTCTAATCAATGATGTTAAAAATCCAATGCTAGAAAGTTGTGAATGTCTTGAAAGAGGCACACACTAGTGAATGTAGAATGTTCTTAAGCATGCTAAAGCAATGTAGAAAACTGACCAGAATTTCCAAAAACCAGGAGGAAATGACCTTGTCCAACTCCCATAAACACACATCATTATGTTTTTACAGACGCTGCTCGTTCTCCTCCATCCCACCGTGTGCCTTGATTTTTACAGAGGTTGTGTCCTAGATTGCAAGTAATTTTGTATGCCAAGTTTTCACTTAAATGTATATTCAAGTAATTTTCTACATTGAAAAATAATATTTATAAGGATTATTAGAGCAATAGTCAAAAATATTCTAGCAATTGGCTGCACTGTTGTATGAGTGGAAACTTCTAAGATTTGGACATTTAGAAGTCTCCACTTCTTAATTTCATACATGCAGTGCCATACATATACAATTAAATGTGCATTGCAAAAATCAGAAGGGTAGACACAAAAGTAAATTCTAGTGGACTCTTCGGTTGAGGCGTCTGTGCTATCTGGACCGCAGAGCGATGAAATGTGCAGCAGTGATTATGCTCTGCCAGCTGCTGGCCAGTGTTGTAGATGCCCATGTATACAACCCTTCACATACACAACCCCCCATGTACACAACCCTTCACATACACAACCCCCATGTACACAACTCTTCACATACACACACATACCCATACACAAACCTTCATATACACAACCCTCCACATATACAACCCCCATGTACACAAACCTTCACATACACAAACCCCCACATAAAACTCCCCATGTACACAACCGTTCATATACACAACCCCCACATACACAAACCTTCACATACACAACCCCCCACATATATAAACCTTCACATACACAACCCTCCACATATACAACCCGTCTTGTACACAACCCCCACATAAACAACCCTCCACATATACAACCCCTCATGTACACAACCCTCTACATACACAACCCTCCATGCACACAACCCTCCACTCACACAACTTCCAACACATCTGGCGGTATTTATGGTGACAGGTTAAAGATTGCACTATGGGGGCTGGGAGGACGGGTCTCCAGGTAAACGGTTGCTGTGAAAGTGTGAAGACCTGAGTTTGGACCCTGGCACTCCTGTAAGGATCCAGTGTTGCAGTCTGTGCCTGCGGTCTCAGTTCTGGTGAAGCAGAGGCAGGGGCACCCCTGGGGCTTGCTGGCCAGCCAGTCTAGCTGAATTCACAAGCTTGAGGTCAGTGAAAGACTCTGTCTCGCACAATACGTTAGAGAGCCACTGATAAAGACACCTGACACTGTCTGGCCTCCACACAAATGTGCACTCCACTCTCCCCTACATCTATACCACATACACCCAGATTCACAATGATTGTAGACATCTGACATTTCTTCCAGAATAGATCTTTTTTATTTGGTATAATTGATTAAAACTGAAATGATGGTTGCTTTTTAGATGGAAGCTGGCGGATAAGGTATTTGCAAACATATGGGTGGTCACGGGTCAGAAGCAGATGCCACTGGGACAAATAATGATGGTGTGCACAGATGATCTTTTTGGGTTGGGGTCCTTTGCTAGTGTGCACTGTTTGCGCAAATGTTGGCTGCTGAATGCTGGGGAGGTTCTGCTAAAGGGGTCCAACATTGTACTGTGTCCTGAGAGTGTGTTTATTGCTACATATGGGTCAGATGGTTTTTCTGGCCTGGCCTCCTCACTGGTCTATAAGAGTTCTCTGTGTTAGATCCAGCATCCTGCAATAACTTCAAAACTTGAGTACTTATCTGTTTCTCTGGCTAACTTGAGATTCGTGTGTGTGTGTGTGTGTGTGTGTGTGTGTGTGTGTGTGTGTGTGTGTGTTTTAAATAATTAAAGAGTTAATATGATTATTCAAGAGTACTGCCCAAGTGCTTCTCTGAATCTATTTATCTTTCTCAGTCTCATTTAGGGCACAGAAGACTGATGGACCTTGTTTGGATGCTCAACTTCCTTGCCCTGCCAATCTCCATCTGGAAGTCCAGGACAGCAGCTGCAGAGCATGATGGTTGCTTCTCAGGCCAGGTCCCTAACATGACAACTATATTAGCAAAAGCATTTAACATGTACCCACAGGACCATTAGAAGCAGAGCTGGATTATTTGTTTAGTAGATTGAAGAGGAAATTGTTCCCTGGCAGGATGGAGGCTGGCTTGGGACAAAGCACTTTGAGCAGAGATAAAAATGGACCTGGATCTCCCAGAGGAATGAAGGATGCTGAGATGGTGAAGTTGGTCACAGAAGCTCCCAAGGAGAGGCAGTGTCAGCTCCCCAGAGACCACAGGCCTATAGGTTGGCCTGGGAGCAAGAGGACATGGAGTATCTACTCCAAGCAAGTGAAATCAAGGACTGGTATCAACGAAGAGTAGCCAATTAGATGGGCTGAATATAATCCTTACGTGTAAACCTCACAAAATCACTGCATAAATGAGCAACTAGAGCCATAAGGTTGACTGAAATAACTAATTAGTCAACATATATCTGTGGTCAAATTCCATCCAAAGAGCATAAAGAAGTGATTACTAAAATTTTTATTGCTAGTTTTTAATGTTTCAATTTCAGACTCAAGATGTTAGCATTAATTCAGATTCTGCTGTGGAATCTTTTTCTATAGCAACTAACAATAACAACAACAACAAACCCCACTATCATTTCAAGAACTCTTATCTTCTGTGATGCACGTTAGATATTATGCCAAAGCTTGTTATAGGATTTCATTTTGATACTCGATCTCGAATATGTAACAGACACGAGACTATATGCTTTTCCAACAAATGCCAAACCTTCAAAGCAGCATCCACAAGTGTCTTGTTCATGGCTTGGCTCCTCAGATCTGCTCAGGTTCCCAGAATGGAAGCCACTTGCAGGCAAAGCCACCCCTGGAGAGCTAAACAGCTTTTTAGTGTAGTTAGCCTGTTTTGGCTCAATCGCTAGAAAGTGCTAATGGATTTATTGTATTCATATAGCTGCAGCATCTGGAGAGGAGAGATAATAAATATATTTTATGAAAGAACTTAAAGGAATCTGTGGTGAAAAGTGGGGCCTGGCACACAAACGAGAAGTAGCGATATTGCAGCTTGTTTCACCTTTTCAGAATTCCCCAACTGAGGCACATTAGTTAAGATTTTCATAAGGGGTTTCCTTTGCACTTTCCAATTGCTCTTTGAAGATCATTAGTAATGGGTGATGGGGCACTTCTGCTTTGGGAAGCATCTCTGGTACCTCACAGCGATTAAACTCTCTGCCTCTCGCTGCCACTTTGATCATAGCTCTGGGCACATCAAGTTTGGAAGGTCACTTACGGCTTTTGGCAGCAAAGTGAGGTCTGGGCACAGCAAGACCTAATGAGGGAAGCTCTGCAGAAGGACTCAGGTGTGAGAACAGCCTGGGCAGATTGAGAGAGGGCGGCTCCGGGACCTGGTGCCATGGGTGCTCGCCAACGAGGCTACCAATCCACAGAGCTGCGGGTAAGGCACCAGGAACCCCGCTGGCATGGCCTGCTTCCCACTTCTGAGTGAGCTGTGCCCTCTCCATTCACTTTAGGTTTCCAGCCCCACTGCTTGCTTGATAAGCATTTAGTGAAGAGAAGTAGCGAGCGTCCAGTATAGCTTGGCACACAGAAAAAACAGCTGCATCACACAGCAGCCAGGGAGTTAGAGTCTAAGGTCTTCTTTCTGAATAAAATGTTAAAGTGGATGCCTAACCTGCTTATCAGTCCCTGTAAAACGGTCAGACTTGCACTAATTTATGCTATACTGATGTTATACAGATTAATACATAATTTTAAAATGTTGACTTAACAAATTTTTTTCAACTGTGAACAAAATAAAAGGCTCTTAAAATAACACACACACACACACACACACACACACACACACACACACCACTATTGCCCATGTATGGGTAAGCCCAGAGAATTTCTTTTTTCTCTGCTAAAAGTTCAAAATCCTAAACAACAGAATTTTCAACCCCACTGTGGAAACCTCGATACTGATTGCAGACAGAAACAATGCTCAGATGGAGACTTCAGAATTCCTTGTAGATTCTGCTTCAGAAGGGGGAAGTGCTCTGCCTATTGTAAGCATGCAGGTGTGTATTCTATGACTACATCTACTGTAATACCATCTGATTCACCACAGAAAAGCTAAGAAATGTCTGAGATCTAGGGGGTTTCCATCAACCTTCATTAGGGAATCTTTTCTTGGCTCTGAGAACTAAGCTTAATGATTCAGTCACCTATCATATAAAATTTCACTCAATGAATGATAATTCTGAGTAATTTCTACATTTTCTATGTCTGAGTGTTTTTGTCTATTTGTTTTGTTGGGTTTTGAGATGAGGTTTTTCTATGTAACCCTGGCTGGACTTAAACATGGTAATATTCCTCGCCCCTCCTCCCCACCCCCCCCCCCCACCTCCGCCTCAGTCTCCCAAATGCTCGCATTACAGGTGTGAGCTGCCATGCCACCTGAGCATTTGGTATTGTGATGGGAAGTTGACTAGCACACCACTCGCAGGAAGAAGCACGTTTCAAAGTCGTCGTTTGAACAGCCATCTTGCTTCGGTGGCACCTTTTCCGTTAACAACCGACTGGGTTTTCTCCTCTGGCCCACTGCTCTCCACGTTCTACTTTGTTTTGTGTGGTTTCGAGTTTGAAATCAGCCCATGTATAATACTAAGCTCAAGAATTCTCTCATACCTTGGTTCAGAAAACTCTATTCACCTTTGGTTTTCTAAATTAATCTTATTTCTTGGTTGTCACATCTCATAAGTCACTCTTCTCTGTGCTGAGTTTAGAGCTTTGGTTTTGGTCTTTCCCATCTAGTGGCAGACCAAGAGAGCCAGCCCTTTCCTTGTGAGCATTTACTGCAAAAGCAATTTAAAAATTATTGAAATACTAATATTCAAAGGTAGGTAGCATAGAAATGTGTATGGGGTGGTGTGTGTGTGTGTGTGTGAAGTCAACAAGGAGAAAAGAAAATACTCAGAGTTCATCATGTCAATTCTACTTTCTAGAGATACTGCTATTATATGTCATTCCAAATAACCTTCTAGATGTCATATTCTGTATGATATAGGGAAAATTTTCCATTTAGTGAAAGTCAGATGATTTCATACGTACACTCTGAAGCTTGCCCCCCTCCCTTTAATGCTATATCATAGACATCTCAGAATGTTACAGGTTCGGCATTCTCTTTCTTCTTCAGTGAGCTGGGTTATCATTTTTTGGTGTGTATGTGGTGGATGGTGCTCATATGTGGTTTTATGGGTGTGTGGTGTGTGTGTGTGCCATATGGAGGCCAGAGGTAAGTGTTGAATGTCTATTTGTTGTTATTTTTAAGACGTTCTTTGTCTACTATTACTGTATGTTTATGTGGTATGTGGGGGAGGGGTGCACACACCGTGGTGCATTTGTTGAAGTCAGAGGTCAGCGATGTGAAGTCGGCCTTCTCCTTGGACCTTCCCATGGATCCCATAGTTGAACTTAGGTTTTCCAGCTTGCATGGCAGGTGCTTCAAGCTAGCTGTCTCACTGGCATTCCATCTTGTTTTTGAGACAGGAGCTTTCACTAAACACGGAGCTCATCCATTCAGCTAGGCTGTCTGGACAAGAGCTCCAGGGCTCTGCCTGTCTCAGATGCTCTGCACTGGGGTTACAGACTCGTTCTGCCAGGCCTGGCTTTGATGTAGGTGCAGGGGATCTGAGGTCAGCTCTTCCTACTTGCATGGTGATCACTTCACCCCCTGGACCATCTCCCCAGGCCTACCTGCTGTAGTCTTTAACCACAACTGTGTGTGGCCATTAATATGTTCATCCAATGTATTCAAGTACTGATCATCAAAATGAGGGTGATATCTTCAGGTTGCTTTGGAGAATGTAAAGAAGTAAAGAAAGGTGAGTAAGACAAGGACAGGTATAATGATGTGTCAAGTAGGTCAGGATATGTAAGTGTGGATTTTAGAACCACTCTAAAGAGAGCAAGTTAGCTCTGGAAAGGCCGACAAGGAAAGTTTTAATTAATTAATTAATCTTTATAGATTTAAGGTTTGATTGGATCTATAAATTTTGGTTTGAATTCAATGAATGTACAAGAGGGGGGAAATACCTTTAGCCAAATGTTAGAGACAAATAAAAATAGACTATATTAGTGGGGGTCATGGTGGCTCACATCTGTAATTTTAGCAGTTGGGAGGCTGAGGCAGGAGGATGTTATGTGTTTTCTGGCTGACTTGGTGCTCCATAGTGAGTTCCAGGTAAGCCTGGGCTACAGAATGTTCAAAGGAGAGTCGCTTCATTTTTATCAAATCCAAATGCATAGACTGTAAAACATCTAGATTATGGATATTAAAAAGAGGAGAGAAAGGTACACACTGAATCCAGAAAGTTTCATGTTTGGATAGTTTGACCAGAATGACAGCATTTAGGAACCTGAACTGGTGAGTAAATCCTGGAACAGGAGAGTGTAAGCATAGAGAGTCTTGTACCTCAGTGTCAGTCTGAAATGTGCTGTTCTGATTCTTTTCCAGATATTCCTCTTCTTCTTATCACAAGACCATTAGATGGTGACTCTGCTGGCTAGAATATGACACATATGATGATGTAAAATGACTATTATGATACAACTGTAGTCATCTGAGAGGAGGAAATGCCTCCATGAGAGTGGGCTGTGCACCAACCTGCAGAATGTTGGCAGAAGTTTCTGTTCTGCCCACAACTCCCAAATACCCAGCAGCTGCTTCCCAAATTACCATACAGATGCTTATATTAATTAGCTCAGGCTTATTACTGACTAGCTCTTACACTTAAATTAACCCATAATTCTTATCTATGTTTAGCCACGTGGCTTGGTACCTTTTTTCAGTTTAGCATCTCATGTTGCTTCCTCTGTGTCTGGCTGGCAACTCCTGACTCTGTCCTTCCTCTTGCCAGAATTCTCCTAGTCTGCTTGCTCAGCCTGTGTTTCCTGCCTGGTTACTGGCCAATCAGCACTTTATTAAACCAATGTACAAGAGCATTATCCCACAGCATTTCCTCTTTTTGTTTAATTAAAAAGGAAGGCATTAAATGCAAATACCACTACAGTAGAGAATTTTCTTAAGTAGTGACTGATAGGAGAGGGCCCAGCCCATTGTGAGTGGCACCATCCATGGGCTGGTGGTCCTGGGTTCTATAAGAAAGCCAGCTGAGGAAGCCATGAGGAGCAAGCAGCACTCCTTCATGGTCTCTGTATAAACTCCTGCCTCCAGGTTCCTGCTTTGTTTGAGTTCCTGTCCTGACTTCCTCCAATGATGGACTATGATCTGGAAGTGTAAGCCAAATAAACCACTTCCTTCCCAATTTCCTTTTGGTCATGGTGTTTCACCATAGCAATTGAAATCCTCACTAAGACAGTAACCTAACTGAGAAACATAAAAGTCTATGTTCTTGGAGTTCTTAATGTTGCTGTGCTACCTCATTGAAATATTTTTCCCCTACAAAGAAAAAAAAAAAACCCAAACCTTTAAAGTGTTAACTTGCCCCTGCATTGTGTCCTGTGCCAGGTACTATGACAACACCTTAATATCTAACAGTGTTAAGCCAACAGTCCTCACGTCACAAGCACGTGGCCTGCTTGACGGCTTCCCAGTGTTTTCTTCCTACCTCACAGGCAGCATCACCTGGAATTCTAGGTCAAGTGTCCCCGGCTAATTAGTACAACTAGAGTCACATAGACACCACCTTCTGCCGCCCTGAAGAGTTTCTGGTTTGTGGTTAGGGTTTCCTGTTTGCCGAGCCCAAATTCTTGACGTCTTCACACTGTTTCTGAACATGCTTGCGACTTCTCCCATGCTTTTGCTTGAAGCAGAACTGCCTATTTACTAAAGCCCCAAACATTGATTTCTGTCAATGAGTGTTGGCCTGCATGTACGTATGCCATGTGGGTATTTGGTGTGCTCGGAGGCCAGAAGAAGGCATCAGATGTCTTGGACCTGGAGCTAGAGACAACTATGAAGCATCATGTGGGTGCTGGGAACCAAACCTGGCTGGGTCCACTGCAGGAGCTGAGATCTCTCAGCTGCTGAGTCTCTCCCCAAACCCCATCTGGCTTTCTTTTGATTAATATTTTCATGGTGTTTTGAGAATCCCAAGACCCCCTCAAGTTCAATCATTGCCTGGAAATACACATGAGATACAAACTGTTGTTATAGCCTTTGTGACAGGATACAAAGTCATCAGGGCAGACATTTTCCCTGGACAGAGAGTACAGAGCTCAGTACAGGCCCTGGAGTCTTCCTTCATCAGAGGATATGAGACCTTGCATCCTCTCTAGCAGCAAACAACAGGAATGTGGGTTAGGAATCATGTTGGAACCTCTGTGTCCAAGGCTTTTGGTGTGCTGGTCACAAATGCTCATCTTTCTACTCATGCAGACAAAGCAGCTGAAACCTAAAAGCCTAAGACTGAACCTGGCAGGTATAATTAATCACAACATTTGTGCAAAACAGCCTGACAAACTGAAGAGGAGCAGCCCACTGCTCTAGGTGTATGAACAAAACCATCAATCCTTAACATCCAAGAGCGGTATTCCTAGCGCCGGTCAGTGTGAATAGTAGCGCCCATTATCCTGGAGACAGGTAAGGAATAAGCAAACAATTATGGTCAACCAGTGCTTTACTCACAGCAATGGTTTGCTTGACCAGCACCTACTCCCAAACAGGTATAGGAATGAGACCTTGGATAATTCTAACCTGTAGACTTCATCTTCCAGCTTAGCCATTAAAGAGTACAGAGCCCAAAGGAGCATTCTCCCACTGTGTTCTGCAAGAATTCCTGACTCACAGGAACCACACAGGAAGAAGAAAAAAATGTTCCTTTTGGAGTAGTTTGTTACACAGAAGCGGATGACTAATGCAGGAGTATTTCCCTATTCTAGACCTGGCAATTTTTAATTGAATATCAATGTGAATTTTATGTCTTGGGATACTTGGGATTTTGTTGCATTTTCTTAAATAATACCAAAGTCCTCTTTTTTTTTTTGTAGCCTGTGCTACAGATATTTAACAGGGTCATCTTGATGATTGCTATCAGGTTTGGGTCTAGGAAAGACCCTATGTTATAGGTACTTTATCTTCAGTACTAAACGTGTACGTTTATGGAAGTTACTTGAGAAATTGCAAAGTTTTATTTATTTGTTATTTTGAAATAGAAATGGCAAGTGTTTCAGGCTCTGTAGGTCACTGTCTCTCATACAATCCTTTGTTTTGCAATCCTTTGAAAATATCCAAATCATCCTCAGCTGTGTCTTACTGTTCTATTGCTGTGAAGAGATGCCACGGCCAAGGTAACTCTTATGAAAGTATTTAATTGTGGACTGGCTTACAGTTTCAGAGGTTTGGTCCATTATCATCATGGCGGAGAGCATGGCAACACATCAGCAGGCACTGGATCAGTAACTGAGAGCTACGTCCTGATCCGTAGTCAGAGAGAGAGACTGGAGCTGGTGTCAGCTTCGGCCAGAGACACTTCCTCCAGTTATCTTCAAATAGTGCCACTCCCTGATGACTAAGCATTAAAGTATATGAGCCTATGGGGGGCTTTCTTAGTCAAACCACCACAGCCTGTCAACTATTCAGAACAGTCTGATAGGCTTGGTCGGTTAGCTGGCATTTGCTATTGCCCGATCTGCCCAAAGTGCTTTATTTTATTTTATTTTGGCTTTTCTTTTGGGGTTTTTGTTTGTTTGTTTGTTTGTTTTGAGACAGGGTTTCTTTGTGAAAAGTCCTAGCTGTCCTGGAACTCACTCTGTAGACCAGGCTGGCCTCAAACTCACAGAGATCCATCTGCCTCTGCCTCCCGGGTGCTGGGTTTAAAGGCGTGCACCACCAGCACCCATCCCCAAAGTGCTTTATATTGTTTTTCCACTCTGTCTGAAAGGACAATGCAATCTTCCCAATTTTACATGAGATTTATTTTCTACATACTGATTTTTGATTTTTAAGTTCTTTCATATATATATATATATATATATATATATATATATACACACACATACATAGGCAAAGACTTGGAAAACCCACGCTCCATTTCCAGGGCACTATCTCTCTGAGCATCCCCCTCTTCTCTGCTACCCAGGGCTGCACGTTCCAGTCATCTTCGCGTCTTGGAACTCCGATCGTTCTATCTACGTGTCGAGACAACGTGTCCTGCTTGGATCTCCCGGTCGTGTTGTCAATTTCTTGCATGTTCTTTCTCTAATGTGTTGGTCCCACCCATTTTGCACAAGTTCTTAATGTCTTCCGTGGTAAAGGCACACCATGCCAACAGATACCATCAGTGCCAGACACACAAATGCTTCGATGGCTGTAGACTTAACAAGACTTCCACCTGATCTTACTTCAACTCTGAAACTATAAAATTCTCCTATTCAGCATGCCTGATAGTGAACATGTACTTTTGATGGTGACTCTTTGCATGTTAAGATAGACTATTTCGCTGTTGAATAACAATAATTATCAGAGAATGCACTTTATAATAACCTCATGTGTAATTCCTCGTCACACCGACGTTTCAGTTCTCATTGAATTTGTGTGTGGCTGAGCTTTCCTTGCGTGTTCACACTTGATTCTGTCTGCAGGTGTGTGCTGAGTGTATACTGTGTGCTAGACTCTGTGCCAATCCTGGAGCTGCAGAGGTGAGAAAAGGATTGGGTGCAGCATGAGCCTCATGGACCTTCCAGTTTAGTGGGAAAGTTAGAGAGTAATAAAAAGAAATACTCAAATACATATAAAATGACAAAGAGACAAGTGGCGTGAAGAGAGGTGACCTGACCACGTGTGTAGAGGATTTAAAACCAGGGGGACATGTGACAGGGGGGTCAGGTGATATCTGAAGGCCAAGTAGAAGTAAGAAATAATCAGAAAAGGATGTGAGAGCTTCTAGAAAGAGGGATCGGCCTAGGTAAGTGTTCAGGGTTAAAGAGAGCAACTGGTTTTCAATTTAAATGGAGCACTTTCAGGTAGTCCTTTAGAATATTCTATTCACAAACTCAGAAATACACGGATGTTATCCAAAGCGCATCGCTGGCTGCTTGAGCATACTTGTGGAAAGGCAGATAGAGCTGAGTGAGGAAGTGTTCTTCACTGTTCTTTTGAATAGTTTCATTGTTCCTATCTCAGGTTTCTCAGGGCCAGAAGTTTACAGGTTTTGGAGACTTTCTTTATGAAAGAAATAGAATCAATAGATACAAAATTAAATGTGGGCTTGACATTGACATTTCACTAGTTTTAGGGTAAACACATCTACCTGCTGTCACGAGGTTCCAGCCGCAGGGGCCTGGCCACACAAAGGAAGTGCTTCAAAAAGCTTTATGGATTATGTAGAAATATGAACTCTTAAGTTTTCTCCAGATCCGAAGATTTTGAGTTCATCAAAATCTTGGCTTAGGTTTGAGGTCTGATCCTGCTCTCCCCACCCTAAAATAACTTCGGCAGTGGATTGTATAGTAAACAAGCAATGATTGTGTTGTCTGGGTCTGTATGTGTGGTGGTGAGTGGGCATGTCACAGAGGCTGTGGATGAAATAGATCGCAAAGTTAAAACCTGAGAGCCCCTGGGTGGTTCCTTTATTGTAGCACTTGTAGGACCTTGAATCAGAAACAAAAAGCCTTATGAATTAAGATTGGATGTGAGTGGTCATGCTGATCAAGGACATCCAGAACCCCCACCCTCCTGGACTGTCCAATCACACCTCCTTCCTGTGCTCAGCGCAGGCTGGGGAGAGGGAAGGGTGTTGGCCCGAAGTACATGTGAGCATATGGTTCACTCACTGCTGGAAGGAAAAGACTTATCACAAACAAAAATCCCCACCAACAGCCAAGACAGAATCCCCCAAGCCAATTACAGTCTGATTCATCTTTCTAAATCTGAAACAATGCAGCAAAACACTAACAGTGGCACTGAAAATGAGCCAGCACTTCACCATCTCCGGCATGGTTATCTGGGCCAATTATAAAGCTCTCAGCAAGCTTTAATTAGAGCTCTGGGCAGGTGAGTGACGTGGCTAAAGTCCTCGCTAGTCTGTTCACCAGAGGGGTGAAATCAGGTGAGGTTAAGTGGTCAATTTAGGGACACCTGGTCTTGCGCCTGGCCTCCGTGACTACCTTTCCGGTCGGTCAGGTTTTCCGGAATCTGGTGAGCACCTCAGCCTGCCCAGCCTCCTCACACGTTCTTGGGTCTGGAGCCAATGCATCAGCCACGTCAGCTCATTGCCCTCGGGCTTGGCCAGGCCATGTTTGTACTTGCTGGCCCATTTGGGATTCAGTTCACAAGGGATGTCTCTGGGTCCAGAGGTAAGGGTCCAGGAGCCAGGTGGATCCTGTCTTAGCATACCCTCCAGGCATGAAGAAGACCAATAATGGTGTTTTTCAAGTAGCAGACAGTTCGTTTTGCAAAGGACTCTGAGTGGGTCTAAGGGTTTTCTGTGTTAACACCGAGGAGCAGGTACAGAGATGTTTTTACTATTAGCATGGTCTTAGGAACTGTCACTACCTCTAAGAAGACAGGGCAAATCTGGGCCTGGGAAGGAAGCAAAGAATACAGTTCCTCTGAGGACATATAAAACCTCAGAACTTCCCTGTCTTGTGTGTCCCCTGCTCCACCCATACTTCTGGAGTCTCCTGGTTTTGCACCCAGGAAGGAGTTCTATTCAAGGAGGGCTGGTACCACTGGGGAGGGACTTAGCTCATCCTGGATTTAGCTGATTATTAGTAATTTCCTACCTATTGACAGTCCATTATTATCATCCACCCAGCAATCTGCTGATATAATTGGGCCGTGTGTGTGTGTGTGTGTGTGTGTGTGTCTGTGTGT
>CABHPQ010170982.1:32410-50821 GCA_902168405.1 Peromyscus aztecus
ATGTACACACTGATCTTCCACCATGGTTTTAGTCTGAAGGTACTGGAATGGCTTAAACTTTAAATGTTTTCTAGTGACTTATTTGTGTGTTGGTACAAAGGTCAGGGAACTACTCATGGGAGTTTGTTCCATTGTGTCATCTGGCCAGCCCATGACTTAACTTTTTTTTTTTGTATAGGATCTGTCTGTTTAGTCCTAGAACTTGCTAAGTGCTAAGTAGAGCAGGCTGGCCCCTAACTCACAGTCATCTGCCAAATGAGATTAAAGGTATGTGCCACGTGCCTGGCTGCCTTGCAGTTAAAAAACCATCATTCAGGAACACAGTAACAAACGCAACTTATGCCTTTCCCTTCTCACTCTCTTTCTTCCTTCCTTTCTTTTCCTTCATTCCTTCCTTCCCCTCTTCCCCCTTCCTCCCCCCTCTTCTCCCTCCCTCCCCTCTCCTCCTCCCCCTCCCCCCTAGTGTCAGCAGTTACCTCCTATGCATCAATGCACATTTTTCTTTTGTGCAGAGCTCAGGGTCCCTTCCTTTTTCTTCAGTGATTTGATAGTGCAATGTCTGGAGACCTTTAATGTTAGCCATACTCGCCTGCAGGTGAAGTAAAGGGGTTACTCAGAGGCAGAGCTTGGTGTGGGGAGCCTATAGAGTAGGACATGCTGTCCCCATCTTTGGCATGAGACAGGATCGAGACACTACACGGTGATGGAAAGCTGCCTGTGTAGGGTATGAGCCTGCCAGGGCTGTGGAAGAAAAGGCTTAAATGATAGACATTATTCTCAGGATTCTGGAGGCCAACATTTCCGGATCAGTGTAGCAGTAGGGTTGGTTTCTTTGAAGGCGTCTCCTTTGACTTGTAGCCAGTCCTCTTCCCCCATATTCACCTGGTCTTCCTTTCATGTGTGCCTGTGTGTGCATCTCTCCTTAGCACCCTGGAGTCTACTCTTGGGACTCGAACCCAAATACAGTCCTATCATGAGGGAGTGGAGGGGACGAAGTTCAGCTGATGATGGTGTTAGTATGTCAGCTCCTCATCAAAGTCAGACTTGAGCAACAGCAGACTAGACAGACACTGCCAGAGCCTGAAATGCAGATTCAGATTACAGAGCTTCTCTGGGGTTGGCTGTTGCACCCCCCTCTCTTTACAGATTGTTCATCACAACCATTGAAACAAGCTGTGTGTTATGACCGTACCATCCAGAACATGTCTCGTCTGGTCTAAACAAGCTGAGTTTTACAGCCACACCATCCTGAGCATGTCTCATCTGGTCTAAACAAGCTGCTGAGCTGATTACCTGGAGCTGCTGCCCATCGGGAGAAAGTCACACTCCTGGGGGCAGATGTGTGGAGGAAGGGACTTGAGCACACAGGGGACAGCAGAAGGACCATGAGAGGCCAACAGTCTGTGGTGTGAACCACACTGTCTGGGATGAGGCTGCATAATCACAGCACTCCTCAGGTTGCTTTTAGAAACCCGAGAGTAGAAGGCTGTAGAGATATTTCCACTTAATATGTAGGTAAATTTGTTTTGCCATTTGAAGGCAGGACATTCTGAGTAACTCATCTATTGCCAGACTAAAATTCCCCAGTTCTTCTGGATAAATGCTTATTGGTTCTACTTGGAAACTAGGAGGAAATTCCATGGTCCTGATCAGAGGGCTGGGGCTTTCCTGCCACGATGCTTCTTGGGTTTAGGTGTAGTTCTGAGAGGAGGCTAACACACACACACAGGCACTGGCCCTCTCCAACTGTCCTTAGGTGTTCCTCAAGAGTCCTGATTTAAGCCACACCTCCTGTCACATGCAGTGAGCTAATATTTCAGTTGCTTCTGAAATCTTTTGTGATTTGTGCAGTGGGGTCCATTGTATTTTGTATGCACATGTGTAAAAATAGTGATAGAGTTGGTGGAAAGGTTTGAAACACACCACACTGTTCATAACCCTGCTTCAGTATTTGTTCATGTTTGGCAGCATTGAGAGTATGAAGCATGGCGTCAGCCTGGGCCTTTCTCAGCATAGAGAGGCCTGCACCTAAGTAGACTGTGTGCTCAGCCCACCTTCCTCTGAACAACCTCCTGGTTTAGACTCAGCCTCTGACCACTCTGTCTCTAATCATCATGATTTGGGAAGCTGTTTTGTTCATCTTAAAAGATTGTGAACTTAATTTCCATGGCTACCTTCCACCATAAATGTTAACTGTGGTATCAAATCCAAGGATACTCCATGACTATCATTTTTACAACTAGCAAGAAAAAGTCTAACTATATCTATACTCTTTTGACTTGTTAAGCCATTTGAGTTTTTCTTGTAGTGTTTCTTATGGCTGCCTTCCAAGGTAACTCTCAGAACATTCCAATGCTCAAAGAAAGAAAAACAAGAATGCCTTGCTGCAGAACGTATGGCCCACTTCCGGGCTGTGATGGTACATCTTTCTGGGGTGCTGGGAAGAAGGAAGGTCTGATACCTCCTGTTTGACAGTTATAGACTACACTGACTTCGGAGATGGGGACTAGCGGCCATACCTGCCTCTTGCTATCTGAACACACTCAGAGGGCTCCAGCACCCCTGCAGTTCACTGCTGAGGGCCCATGAGCAAAGCTACTCTATGAGAGAGACACCTGGCCTGAATGCTGTCTCCACTTGTTCAAGCCTATAGAATATAGTCACAAAAATATTTCTCTTTCCAGTTTGCCTCCCGTCTGCTCTTAACTGCAGAAGATGTTGGCAAACCTTGAACTCACATCAAAGTCATGGGTAATGAGTCATCAAAGGATCTATTCAGTTTCTTTAAGGGACACTAATATGAAAGCAGTTAAAAGTTTTGGCTGACAAAGAGGTCATAATGATTAACCTCAATTTATTTTTTTAAAGCATTTGTCAACTTTACACACACACACACACACACACACACACACACACACACACACACACACACAAACACACCATTTATGACTCAGTAATTTTTATCTAAGAGGCAATAAAACCACTCCACCTTCTTGCCTCCACCCCATTTCCCCGCTACAGAATTATCTACTGAAGTCCTAACCCCAGTGTGCTACTGCGAACACTGGGATGGACAGGTCTAAGCATTTACGTAAAGCCTGAAGGTTTGTTTTGCTCCCTCACGCACTGTTTTTCCTTTCCAACACATAGTCAAAAGTGTTTGTCATGCTCAAATCTTGTTTCTGTGGTAGTGGAGAAATTCCTTTTTCCTCTACAGGTAAACATATTAACTGTTTCACAAGCAAACTGGAATAATTCCCAGTCCAAATGAAGCAGGCAGGAAGTGGTTTTCAGGCCTTAAGAGATAAGGATTGGATGTTGGTGGTGCCTGGCCTTCCTCTTCCTTGCTACAACAGTGAGCATCTTCTATACTGTGACCATCTTCTACTGCTCGGTCTCTTCCAAATGACAATTGCCTCCAAAGTCTTAGCAGTTACAACACAAATCGCATGCATAGGAGCATATGCTTCCAGGAGTTGAAGGGTGGGAAAAGCCTAAGTCTTTGAAGCAAAAGCCAAAGCTGGTGTTTCCCTGAATCCCAGAACTCAGAAGACTGAGGAAGGGGTCATGAGCCCCAACTCAGCCTGAGATAAATGGAAGATCCACCTCAAAACTAACCAACCAACCTCTAACTAGCCAGCTAGCTAACTAACAACTAACTTATACTTATAACCCACCCCAAACCAAAAAACTGAAAATCTATATTAAAAAAAATATAGATGATAGCATTTGTTGGTGAAGATGTAGAAACATCATAAAATGCCGGTTGGGGATGTAAAATGGCACATCTATTTTGGAAATTACTTAACAATGCCTTCAAGTTAAACAACTTTCCATATGACCTGGTGAGTCTACTCCTAGATAGGTAACCAAGTGTCTTGATGACATGTGTTTCTGAAAACAAACATGTAGCGTAGAAATAGAAAGTGTATTCACAATAGCCCTCAAGGGGATGTAATCCAGTGTCGATCAGTTCGTGATTTTAAAAGAATGTGATTTAGTCATACAATGAAATACCCGACAGCTACAAAAACCAAGTCCTGTTCCATGCTGCAGCGTTAAAGAGCCTTGGTAACTTCTGCTAACAAAAAGAAAGTGGGTGCACAAGCCCTGCATATTATATAATTCAGTGTACGTGGAATTTCCCGGAGAGACCAATCTATAAGAGACAGAAAGCGTAATAGTGAGTGGGGGCAGGAATAGGCGTTGACTATAAAAGGACCCAGGAATCTTTTGGGGGTGACAGCAAATTTTATAGAACTCTACATTTCCTAAAAATCACTAAACCAGATGCTTTAAAATGGCTGTGTTAGTTACACCTCCACAGAGCTTTTTAAAAAACAAAACAAAAAAACAAAAAAACCCAAACAGATAAAGGCCTGGATTAATTCCAGTTAGCTGCAGGAGTTGGCTTACAAATCCCCCCTAATTAGTCGACACGGAAATTGACTATACCGTTGGAAGAGAAAGTATTTAGGCTCAATAACTCCAAAGACATGCTGTCAGGTTCCCCACAGACTGCTGGGGAGACCCTGGTTCACCCACTGAGTGATGCCCTGTGGCCACTGTGTCCCCCTTGGTGTAGCAGGGTCTTCTAGAGAACGGTGCTCCTTTATCATTGTGTGGATGTCTGGGAACTGCATTGCATGCAGACGGTTGGCCTGTCTCAGTCTGAAGAGAAGAAGACGATGAACCCTCTGACTTCTAACGTAGTCCTTTTGTTGCCTTTGAAAAGGTCCTTGTGGTAGGACAGGCCCATAGGGTTGAGGAAATTGGCTCGAACCAGTTGCCAAGGCATGCACATAACATACTTCCTTATGAGCCAACCTGGAGTCTGCCTGAGGGCCTAGCAACAGGCGCTGTCAGAGTTCCTGATCACTGTCAGAGTTCCTGATTTTGCCCAGCCAATGAGGGATGACTACACAATGCCCCCAGATTGGGACACAGCTTGGATGCTGGGAGGAGGGTATATGAGGCCTTCCCCATTATTGAATAAACGTGTCTGCTGTTTGCCATCTACTGACTCCCGGTATCTGTGTTGTTGATGCCACACCTCACCCCCTCCCCTGAGGGAGCCATTAGGATCTAGTAACAGGTCCTGAAGCTTGGTCCAGAACAGAGAGAAAAATGGCATTTGCTATGTGGGAACTGGACAGTCCGTGGAGCAGTGACTTTGGCAAGGAGTCTGTGAGTATTCTTCCAGCTATATGAAGAAAACAGATTTTTTTTCCTGTCAAACTGGCAAAATTAGTATGTACACACCATTCTCATTGGGAGTACATAGAAAATAACGAGCCTTGAGAGTCTCATGTGGGTGACTTGCTTTCAGTGATTATCTCTGGAGGCTGTTCTAGCCAAGCAGTCTAATTCTTCTGCCTGTCTCCCTAGCTAGGTTTTTTGTTTGTTTGTTTTAATGTCTCTTGACTCCTTTGCCCACATCCAATCTTTTAAAAATGTATATTTGCTTCCCTTTCTCATTTAACTCCACTTTTCCCTATTTAATTGTGTCAAGAACACTTTCTTGGTGGTGTTGAACCTAACTAAGTAATCCCAGCATGTGGAATGCTAAGGTAGTGTGGTGGTTTGAATGAGAATGACCTCTTTAGGCTCAGGTATCTGAATGCTTCTGCTCCCATTGGTGGAACTGTTTGGGAAGGATTAGGAAGTGTGGCTTTGTTGGAAGAGGTGTGTCACTAGGGGTGGGTTTTGAGGTTTCAAAAGCTTATAACTAATTCCAGTTTTCTTTCTCTCTTTCCCTCTCCCTCCCCCTCCCTTCCTCTCTCCCTCCCCCCTGCCCCTTTGCCATTAAAGCTCTCAGGTACTACTTTAGAGTCTATGTCTGCCTGCCATGCTTCCTCCTGTGACAGTCATGGACTCTGAAACTGTAAGCCTCCAACAAACTGTTTCTTCTATATGTTGTCTTGGTCATGGTCCTCTTTACATCAATAGGAAAGTAACTAAGACAGGGTGAGAGATGCTGTAAACTGTAAACTCTAGGCCAGTATAGGCTACAGACTGAGACCCTCTCTCAACAAGAGGTCTACAGTTTTGGCAAACTATGAGTGCCTGACACAGTATCATCAAGTGTTAGGTGTTGTGATGATTACAGGTTCTCTAGAACTTTCATTTTGCATAACAGATATTCACTCCCCTCATAGCTCCATCTCCCCTCTGCACCCCCTGGTGGCAACCAGCCTGCTTTTATTTCTTTTATGAATCTGATGTTTTAGAAGCTTCCCTCAGAGCTGTGAGGTGTTTGGCCTCCTGCCACAGGCATGTGCCCCCAGTGTCTTCCAGATCCATCCGGGCTGTCAGAGATGCTAAGAGATCCTTCTTTACATGTTCAGTACCATTCTATTGTCCATTCATGCTGTGCTTTCTTTATCCACCCTGTTGATTAACATTTAGACTGTCTGACTATTTTGCTATTATTAGTAACACTGTGATAAATGCAAGAGTAAGGAAAACAGCTCTTTAGGACTCTGATTTCACCTCTTTTGGATATATTATATATATACACACACACACACACACACACACACACACACACACACACACACACATATAAGCGAGATTGTAACTCCACTTTTAACTTTCTAGAGATGCCTCAATAGTGTTTCCCATTGAAGCTGCTCCATTGTACAGTCCCATTAGTATTACACAAGGGTCCAATGTACCCACATCTTTGCCAACACTCATCTTTCGGAAAAATAGAAAGCTATCTTAACAGAAGTGAGATGCTGTTCTACTGTGGTTTTGATTGGCATTTTCCTGATGATTTATATTCATCTGTCTAGTTGGATTTGTTGGCAGTGCCTAGAAGACACCAGCTGCTTGCTGAGTAGCTTTGGAGTGAGTAAATTAAGTCCTAAGTAACTTCATGCTCAGGCTAAGCACATTCGATGATCCCATGTGGATCAGAGGGAGGAAACAGGACCTCTACGACACAAAAGTGGGAGACCTAGACTGATGGAGTTCTTATGCTTTTCTTTTCATATTAAAAAGCTATAAAAATGGCTGAGAGTTGGGGATTTGGGGTAAGTTCACCACAGTGAGAGGAACTGTGTCTTAGGAGAAATGAAGTTTAAGTATTTTGGTCACTTTTAAAATTATGCTAAGTCCTTACACTTGGAGTGTGCTCGGGAGCTAAGCAAGTCCTGCGATGGTTTCTCTTTAATCCTTCTCATCCTCTACTGCTATCCTAAGCAACTAACGCCATGTCTGCTTTGAGCAAACCCCTGACTTACTGTAGGTCGAACTTTGACATACTTGTGTTCCCTCTTTTTCTTTAAATTCCCACAGGCCTTTGCACCCGCCTCTCCCTGCTGGCAGCTGTCCTGCCTCTGTCGGTGCCCACCACGCGGTGCAATATTTGTGAGGTCAGCATCTTGTGTTCTGTGCGGAAACTAAACTTCGGTTCCACAGTTGTTTACTTGGATGGAAAAGAATAACGAAATCATTTGATTAGCAACCAGGATACTTTGTTAGGCAGGAGAGGAAGTGCTAACAAAATGGTTTTAAGTTGTTGTTGTTGTTATTATTATTATTAATCATTACTAGGGGCATTGCCATGGTAACATGTGTGGAGGTCAGAGGATAACTTTATGAAGTCAATTTCCTCCCTCTATTTTACCTGTGTTCCAAGGGTCAAATTCAGGTCATCTGGTTTGCTTGGCAAGTGTCCTTACCCACTGCCTTTACCAATGCCTTGGGCCCCCAAATGGCTTTTGTTTGTTTTTGAGTCAGGTTTTAACTGTATAGTCCTGGCTGGCCTAGAACTCACTATGTGGACTATGCTGTCCCCAAACTCACAGGGATCCACTTGCTTCCGGCTCCAGAGTGCTGGGATTAAGGGCACACACCACTATGCTTGGTCCCAAATGCTTTTTTAAAAAATGCCATTGCACATACTGTTCAAAACAATTCCTCTAGAAACTGATGTCTATGCATAGTGCTGTCATTCAGTTTTAAAATAGAGTTTTTTCTTTAAAGTCCTTCACCAACTTGACAGAGTGTTTTCATTTGACTGTGGTTACCAAAACAACTGATTCTAGAAGGGAAGGAAAAAAGATTGGAGGAAGTCTACTTCTCAGTAAACAGTTGTTGCTATGAAAATATGAAAGCAATATTTCCTACTTGTGTGGATAATATTTATGAGATATTTTGCCCGGTATTGCTATATTCCTAATAAATGTTGTTTTATAACAACAAGGAAGGCTTAAAAAGTCAAACTGTAAGCCGGGCATTGGTAGGGCACGCCTTTAATCCCAGCACTCGGGAGGCAGAACCAGGCGGATCTCTGTGAGTTCGAAGCCAGCCTGGGCTACCAAGTGAGCTCCAGGAAAGGCACAAAGCTGCACAGAGAAACCCTGTCTCGAAAAACAAAAACAAAAACAAAAACAAAAACAAACAAACAAAAAAAAACAAAAAAAAAAAGAAAAAAAGAAAAGAAAAGAAAAAAGTCAACCTGGGCTGTCTTAGTGTTATCACATCCGTAAATAATTTCAGTAGAAGGCTTTTCTAATACCTGTCTTATACCCCCGTTCGCATGGGGCACTTCCGGAAGAACCACAGCTTTCTGTCTGCTTGCATGTGGCATAGGGAAGCAACATCGCTTGAGTGGTACTCTTGTGGGCTAGACTGTAATCTCTACTGTAGCAATAAATAAGGATGCTGGAATAAGACCCATGGATTCTCTGCTTCCTTTTCATTGTGTCTTATATCATGATCCAGCGGTGACAGCTGGATTTCTGGTCCCCCTCCCTTGCCCTTCCCGCAGCATCCCAGCCACTCTCAAAGGAAGCAGAACTAAGTTTTTGGAAGCTGATTGATGACCAGGGTAGCAAGGCTGGGTCGCCATGTTTGCAGCTAGAGGGGAAGGAGGGAGAGAGGCCTCAGCATGGGCGGGAGCAGAGGCTGAGAAATGACTGTAAGGAGAAATCTCAGATGTCTGCATCTTGAGGCAGAGGGGAGAAGACGAAGAGAGAGAGGTAGGCGAGCCGGGGAACCTGTGCTCATCATGGCTTCCCTCCAAGGTCTAGTCTTATCACCAGGAAACTTGAATGTTTATATGCTTATATCACTTACATCTAGTGGCCTCGTGAAGGGCTGGTTCTATTTTAAAATCTTCAGCGGGATGAGGTAGCTAAATGGTTCAGGTGATGGACTTCTCATAAAACCTCCTTCACACTAGAGGGTAAATAAATACTGCTAAATGAGGCTTAGGGCTCTTGGGGTAAAAGACACAAGGGTAGTGTGGGTCTCACACAGCAACTGGACTCCGGATGCTGCTCAGAGGCTCTTCAGAATAGAATTGAGCCTGGGAAAGGAGGACCACAGGATCATCTTTCTCCTTACGTGGAGCTCGGCTAAGCCTGAGTGCCACTGGGTTCTGCTCCTTGGAGGGTTTACCTCCGTTCCCAAGTGCTAGGGCTGTCTCCTAAGCAACCTTCCTCTAGATATGGCTGCACCTTGGGAGTGCTGCGTGGCTTCCGTCCCTTCTTCTAGCCTGGATGCAGCATCCTTTGAAGTTGGGGTAGAAGGATACGAGAAGGGAGCAAAGAGACAACACACTAGGAACTGCCTTACGGTTTTGCTGGGGATGCTGGACTTGCCTTCACCCTTTAACAGGTGGAACTGAAGCTCCACGCTGAGCAGCAGGGCGCTGTGGCACCCTGGGGCATAGCAGGCGCCTGGAGGGAGTGCCGTGTTCTCTGGTTTCTTTCAGCATTCACTGGCTTGAGTCTGTTTTTCAGTCTGGACTGAGAGTGAGATGCTGGCCTATCCCCTCCTCATGTCCACCTCACCATTTCATTTTATTTTTTTTCAAAGTTTCCTGACCCAGCAGACAAGTTACTATTTCCTACCCATGATTAGGCTTTTTATTTTAAAGAGAAAACTGTCTAAGCATATGTCTCATATCTCAAATGACATCAAGTCTAAGGGATCTCCTTCCTCTGGCTGTCCATCCAGGGCCCTGCGTCCAGAATGCTTCTACAGTACCCTGTTTCTTTTCTGGTTCGTATCTTGTTGAGTGTGACAAGCACTCCATCACCTTTACCCCGGTATTAGAGACCAAGCCTCAGGGGTGGCCATGAGGTCGGCCGATGCTCTACTGCTGACGTACATCCCCAGTTCCCTTTTCAACCTTTTGTTTTGAGACAGAGTCTTACTAAGTTAGGCAGGTTGAATTTGCTCTTTAGTCTAGGCAGGCTTTTAAGCAGCTGTCCTCCTGCCTCAGCATCCCACGTTCCCGTGATTGTAGGCCTGCTTCAGGAAGCTTGGCTGATGTTGAGAAAACATACAAAAATGCTCCTCTCAGACTCAGGTTCAGGAAATCTTTTGCATCTCCTCTTAGTGCATGCTTTTAGAGGACAGGGAGTAACATTCTTGGAGCAGTACTATCCTTTTCAAGTTTAGGACAACCCAGTTACATTACCTTTAGACTCCTAGGGCTTGACAGAGTTAGGTGTCCTAAATCTGATTCTCATGTGCACTGTGCTGCATCTCTCTCTCCTTCGCTCTGGGTGTGGTAGTAGTATAGTAGTTCAGCTCCTCCTAATTTGGGGAAAAGGTTTCTTCCTGAAAGACATTTTAAAATATATTTTAGGGTGTGTTTTCTGGATTTTTCATTTTGAACTAACCTTAGACCCAAACCCAGATGTAACTGTAGAGCGGGAACTCTGGGTACTCATCACCAGCTTCTCTTTCATTTTGTTAGTTGTTGGATGTATTTGTGAAAGTCACCTGAAATCCTCTTTTGGAACAAGGCCCACAGTGTGTGTGTGACTTACTGTGGACATCCAGATGTTGTACGCCTCAGGGCAACTGGCCTGGAAATGACTGATGGAGGCAGGCAGGTGGCGTGCTGTTAGAAGGATGATGTCATTGAAAACTGAGGGGCTCTGGGCTCTGCCAGGGATTTGCTCGAGTGCTTGGGTCACAAGTAAGAGAAACTCAGGACTACCTTCAGAAAACCTGCCAATAGGAGTAGATGCTTAAAATTCCCAACTGATGGAAATTCCTTTTAAAAATATTAGTGTGGGTTGGGGCTTTAGCTCAGTGGTAGAGTGCTTGCCTAGCAAGCACAAGCCCCTGGATTCGATCCTCAGCTTTAAAAAAAAAATTAGTGTTTGTCTTCCACCATGGGGATGGGTTGTGTGACTCTAAGCACTTTGTCCCTGTCTCAGTTATGTCCACTACTTGCAACTAAACTTTTAATTTGCTTCTGACCAATAGAAAATTTGTTGGATTTATTCAGAGATCGAAAGCCAGTGTCCTACATGATCATGTCTATTGGGGGTTAGGAGGCAGTACGGCATGATCCTATTTTGAAAGGCTCAGGTGTGTGTGTGTGTGTGTGTGTGTGTGTGTGTGTGTGTGTGTGTGCGTGTGCGCTTGCATCAAGCTATGGAGAACATATGGAGGCCAGAGGACAGATTTTGGGAGCTGGTTCTCTCCTCCTATCATAATGGATTCTGTGACTTGAACCCAGATTATCAGGCACTAGGCTCCTTAACCCAGCAGTTGACTGACTGAGCATCTCCCCAGCCCATTTTCAATTTTTCTCGAAGTTGTGCAGCATTATTTACATACCAGGAGAAAAGAAAGAAAGTTTAAATAATAAAATAAAGAGAAATAAGAGCACATATGGAAATTCTGTTTTTAATAGATTCCCTTGTGACTATTTTTGTCAATATACTTTGGTTGGTTATATTGGCTGTTCCAGGTATACGCTGTTGTTTTATGAGTATTTCCCCTATTTTCCGAAAGCATAAACAATTGGCAAACAGAGTCAACAAGAGTCAAAACAAAATACTTCAGATGCTCAGAAAGCTGCAAAGTTGCCCTATGATATATATCTATAAACATGATTAATATGTGTTACTGTTTGTTTTTACTCTTTGCTCTTTTGCAGGGGCCCTGCACCCAGCTCCCAAATAAATCACACACAGAGGCTTATTCTTTCTTATAAATAACTAGCCTTAGCTTGGCTTGTTTCTTGCCAGCTTTTCTTAACTTTAAATTATCCCATCTAGCTTTTGCCTCTGGGCTTTTAACTTTCTCTATTTCTGAATATCTTTTCTTTCCTTCTTATTCCATGTCTGGCCGTAGAGCTGGCCCCTAGGGTCCATCTCTCCTCTTTTTCTTGTTTGTTGATCTCTTTTCTCTCTTTTTCTCCTTCTGTTTATTCTCTCTGCCTGCCAGTCCTGCCTATCCTTTCTCTTGCCTTGCTACTGGGTGTTCAGCTCTTTATTAGACCAATCAGATGTTTTAGGCAGGCACAGTAACACAGCTTCACAGAGTTAAAAAAATGCAACATAAAAGAATGCAACACATCTTTGCATCATTAAACAAATATTCCACAGCATATACAAATGTAGCACATTTAAAAATAACATTCTACAACAAATATATAATTATATAACTTCAAATAACTAGCACACAGAAGAAACTCAATGTGTTTAGCCATTTCATGTAAGTACTATTTCTAATAATTGCTCTTTTGAACAAATTGTCTTTAAAATGCATTTTAACTAAATTACAAACACTTTCTTTGACCAAATTGTTCTGAGTCAAATCATCTGCTATGGTTTGTGAAATCTGAGACATCATGGCATTGCTACTCACGGTTTGATGTGCTGACAGTTTGCGAAAGTTCGGGAGTGGGAGGTGGAACTGACTCTGCTGTGAGCCCTGAGCCAATCTGCCTTCTGGATGTGTCTTGCAATATGCTATGTCACCTTGATCTTCCAGGCAGGTGCAAAACCATGTTCTGCCCAAGCTCTATGGCAGAGCAGATACAGTAGCAAGTACATGCAGTTTGGCCAATGGAAATGGGACCCAAAATAAGCCCTCCTCCATCTCATTACTCTGTGTGACCAGTTAGTGCCTTTGTGAAATGAGGTTGGTGGAGAAGGATAGGACTCTTGCTCTGACATTCTAACCCAAGGAAAGAAGCCGCTATGACCTCACTTAGAGCCGAGTTATCTCTGAAACATCTTTGCAAGGTGCCATAAGAGGAAATCGCTGATGGCGGGACCATTGCTGTCACTTGCCGAGCTCGTCTGCAATGGTTGGAAGGATCCCGGACTGGCATAAAAACCCACAGCCACATTCACCACCCCTCCTTCAGTAATTTGCACATCTTCTTGTAATGCTCTGTGCAGACTTTTGATCTGTTGTCTAACTTCAAATAAATGCCACAAAAGTCACATAGGATCCACAGCATACTTTGTCTCCAGTCCCATGTTCATGCCAACTAAATGTCCCCAGCAACCATTCAATTTTATCTCAAACAATTCTTGACATTTCTAAAAGTGATCTGCTCCAAATCTGAGTCACTTGCAGATACAGTTTCCAGCCAGAAAAGTTATTTTTAGAGATCGACGGCAGAGCATCCCATTTCTCGCAAGTACTCTGGTTCATTTCCATGGCTCACGTCCCCTCTTTTCCCAAGGGCATTTTCCAATTAGGCCTGAGCTGGTCCCAAGAATTCTAGATCCCGAGCCAGTGGTGAGTTTGAGAGGGCAACTGTGGGTCTTGAGGGGGCAGCCAGCTGGGGACAGTCACTTTTTCCTGAGCGAGGCATCAGCAGTTGCGGTCCCCTCTCCTTTGTTGGAACCCTGATGTGTCTTGGTGTGTCTCTGACCACCAAGTCATATTGCTACCAGCTGGAGGATGAACCCAACCATGGGGAGGAGACAGAGCTAGGAGACAATAAATTCCTCTACTGAAGCTCTCACGAGTTATTTGCAGCTAACAGTGTCCTCGCTAACAGCAAGCACACACTGAAGTTTATGTAGTTCACTTGTCAAGTGTTCCACCAGGCTTCGAGTTCTAGGAACAGACTGATCTATCCCTTGTTCTAGGAAACATACTTAGGTGATTTCCTAACTCAGGGCAGATTAGAAACAGCAAGTGAGAAGTAGAGAAAGAAAGAGAAAGACACGAAGCCGGAAGCTGGAGTGCAAGGGGCACCCCTGGGGACCAGCCAATGCTGAGGACAGCAGTCCTTCCGATCTGAGCCCTTGTGGGTGTCAGCGCGTAGTCCCATGACTAATGCCTGGTGACAGCTGTATGTCATTGAGGGAAGTATGCTTTCTGTCTGTTTTAGAAGGGGGATGAGGCTGAATAAAGTTTAATAGTATTTCTTTGTAAATTAGGAGGTTAAATGATTACGAGGATAGACCTATCTGAAAAGATACACAGGAAACAAACTCACTTCCCGGTGTTCAATGAGTGCTGTGTTCAATATGTGCTATATTAAAATGTTCCTTCACCCAGAGAAAAGAAGTAGGTGACGGCCTTCTGGCTACAGGAAGCAGCTCATTTCAGAGTCCCCATGAAAAAGCCCAGACAAGAAGCAAAGTTGGTGAATGAGGACGTGGTTTTGTGCTTCTGCAAGGCATTGAGCTTTGGTTCGGTGGCTTGGCAAGGCAAGGCAGCCTAAGCTGCTTCCTCCAAAGCTGCCAGTAGGAAGAAAATAAGCGGCTTGACTGAGTAGAAGGGAGTTGAACGCTCCTAATTAAAATGTAAATACTTCCCAGAGCCAACAGCTTGTAGACAAAAAAATGATTGGAAAGATGGTCCGCACTAAAACTACACCATGCAAAATAGGTTCTAAGTCTACATAAAACCCGAGCCAATCTGTTGATGTAATCACCTCACTGAGAAATTACTCACACCAAGTCATTTGAAGCCACGTGCAGGAAAACAGGTGGCTGCTGTGGCCACTGAGGGCCCCGATTAACACCGAGGACTGCTTGTTTACCAAATCCGGGGGGCCTCAGTGACTCAAAATGCATGAAAGAGGTGTGAGTGTGTGTGTGGGGGGGTGTTTTCTGTAATAGCTGGTCAGTCTGTGATCTCACAGGCTGGTCCCACCTAACAGGCTAGGCAGGAAGCTCTGCTGACCCTGCATTTCAGCTGCCTCACCCAGGTCTTTGGAACCTCAAATCTCCCATGTCCAATGGTGCTAAACCGAATAATACACAACCGAAGGTAAATACTTAGGGTGACAACTTGTCTAATGATTAATCATATGTGCTCTATGCACAACAAAAAATGAGTACATGATATAATCACATGAGAACCATAAGGGAAACATTTGGACAGTGAAATAATTTTGTTAAACCTGGAATTTTAGACTATGAGATTCAGTGGCATTTTTTTTCCTTCAGGTTAGAGATTTGGTGTGTACCTTGTGTCACTGGTAATTGTTACTGTCATTAGTTAATATTTTGTTGGTGTTGTCCTAGACACCGTGTTTTCATTATTTCACTTTATTACCAGAACATCTTGGGTAAAATTATTATTGTTGTCTGTTTTTTGAGATAGGGTCTCACTCTGTAGCCTGGGCTCTCAGTCGGCCTCGCTCTGGAATTATAGGTGGCGGTCACTATACCCAACTGTGAATAGAGTTATTAAGCCTGCTTTACAGACAGAGAACATGAAGTTTGGAGATACTGTTTGCTAGGGGACACAGAATGAGAGAATTGCACGGGTCACCAGTTAAACATAGACTCACTCTAATTGATTTCCATGGTAAAGCACAAATCGTTTCCATGGTTCCTGGCAACAGTCACACTGAGGTCTTCTGTGACTGTCCTCTTGTCCTTTCTTCAAGGACCTTGAGACTCATCTGCCTTCTGACACATTGTTTTGAGGAGGAAGAAGGCAAGCATCCATAAGAAAACGGGTGAGATGTTCATGATGTACGTCACTCTTGTCTGGATTAGAGGAAAGATGGAGACCCTACCCTAGAAGCTTGCTTTAGCATCTCTCCTGGGTCGAGTTAGTCCTGTCCCACGGTGCTTATAGATAAGATTCTAGATCAACTTTACTTTCTTCTTGCTCATTCTCCTGATGCTTGTTTGACATTTCAGCTTAATGGAAACACTTGACCTGAATGCTTTGGCAGTCTCCCACCACTGGCCCAGGCAGTCCTGTTCAGATAATGTTGCAGCGTCTAGACCAGATGATGTCGCAGCAAACGTTATCACACCAGCAGCCTGTTTTGCATGGTGGGAGTGACTTCCTCATTTCCATACCGACTTTCTGCATAAGTTCCACTTTCCCACTTGGTTTCCTGGTTGGCTTCACAAAGTATAGAATCTATACTGTAGATGGTTTGACCTCGGTGACATCCTAATGTGTCCTGTCTGCACCACCTTTAGGAGGCCTAAGTCCACTCATTTACACTCACGTTTCACGGTTCTGTTTTCTAGTATTGGAGATACCCCCTTTATAACATGTATGTGAATATATAGTGCACATATTATAATACATAATTACATGATTATGTTCCAGTAATACATGACTTCTGTAGAAAATATTAAATACCAAGAAATCTATGAAGGTTAACTGAAAAGTTTCATGCCAACTCAGTTTGAGCTTTAAAACATTATCTGGTCAGGGCCCTTCCCTCAAAGCATGCTAATGTTCTCTAATCCACTACCGACTGCCCACAGCTTATTACATTACACATATAGTATTTTCATTTTGTGATGGTGGGAAAGCAGTGTACACTCAGTAGAAATAATGCTTTGAAGTTTGATTTTTTTTTCTTTTTGAGACAAGGTCTCATGTACCCAAGTTGACCTCAGACTCACTTAGCTGATAGTGACCTTGAGCCCCTGAGCCTCTTGCCTTTGCCTCCTTAGTGCTGGGATTACAGGCTTGTGCCACCAGCTTGGTCGAAGTCATCTTGATATGGACCCCAGGGCTTTATGGATGCCATGCAAGCACTTTGACAGCCGAGCTAAGTCCTCAGCCTTCAGATATGAATTTTGAGCTCAGCGCTACGTTGTACAATACCGTTTGTTGATGCTGAACACGAGAGTTCATCACAGCTCCCAGTCAGTCATGGAGCCTCAAGGGTTAGTAATGGCTCATAAGCTGTGGATTGGCTAAATTCAATGCCTTAATGCATTTTGGCTTCTGCCAGTTTCAATTTATGACAAATTCATTGTGATACAACCCATCGGAAGTTGGGAAGCATCTGCTTTGTCTCGCGTCTTCAGCCATCCGGTAGCTTCCCTTGGAACCAACTGCAGAAACATTATGGGTTGCTATCATTTGTTTTTATTTTATGGTTTGTGGGTGGATTTTGTACCCAGTTTGGTTGGGTATGCCATCCATGGATGCCACCCCCTCCCGCCTTGGTTCTTCTGTGTGTTTCTATGAAAGAACACAGAAAGATTCAAAAGCTATGTTACAGCTACTGTATCTTCACAGTCTTCTGATTTGAATAACGAATTAAAAAGTGATTACAGAACAAGATACACATCATCCTTCACTGGCCACAGCCTAAGAAATACTGTTGTCTATAAGGTAATGTTTGACAACCTTGGTTGTGCGTTATTAGCAACACCCTACTACCGTAACCAAGCTGATTCCTGCCTGGGTCTCCATTGCTGAGAGCCTGGGATTTAATTGTTCTCGGGTCTTGTGCTCCCAGGTGACTGTAATGTGTAGCCAAGCTTGATAATTGCTAATGTGAAGACATAAACATTTGGTAAAGTGTTTCTCCCGTCTGTCCGTTCTGCACATGGATATGCCCCCTTCCCCCATCATTATTACCCTGTGTGGCTCAGGTGAGGCTGACTCACCCCAGCAGCTGGGGTTGTCAAGACAAGCACAGCACATCAGGTGCTCCATTTCTCCCTGAGGACAGAGACAGACCCAGCTGAACCAGTGAAAAAAGTCCCCATGAGATTTGGAAGAATTATCATAAAAGAGACGTTTTCTTTTTCCTTGAGCCTCCAGATCATCATGAGCCTAGGTCTTCTAGTTGCTGTCTTTACTGCCCAGATGAGGGAAATCGGTGTTAGAAAGAGACTTAGAGAAGAGAACATTGTGGAGAAAGGGAAATAGTAGAAGGTATTCTGATAACACTGCTGATTACTTGCTTTATTAAAGCAAGGTCTTACTGCACAGCTGGGGCTGGCCTTGAACTCATGACAGTCCACTTGCCTCAGCCCTCCAAGTACTAGGATTATAGGGAGGCATGAGCCACCATAGCCAGCTTGGTGATGAACTTTTTAGGAATTTAAAATACACTACTTCGTTTCATCTAACGATGGAACAACTAAGAAGCTCACGCTTTGGGGTTGCTTCTCAAAAGAAATTTCTTCTTCTGGCCAGCGTATGTGATTTACAGCCATCCACTAACTAGTAAGTACGGCTGGAATCTTTGAACCTTGTGCTCCACAGCAGAGGACAAGGCAGGAAGCAAACTGGAAGGTAGGCAGTGGGATGTGGCCCTGGACAAACTCAATGATGCCATATGCCAGTCACCTTCCCAGATTCCCCGGCTGAGTGGCTTCCTTCCAAACTGTGACTCATGGTTGGGTGAGCTGAACTGCTGTCTCTAAGCCCCCGCTGCCCTCTTCAGCAGCAGCAGCAGCA